>JAVDPK010002030.1:182756-212800 GCA_034780415.1 Cichlasoma orientale
GCTGACTTAACAGTCCATGTGGCACACCTGCATCTCCTTCGCTCTTCTCTCTCCAACTTTCCTCTCGCTCTCTCCTATCCGTCTCCCTCACCTCTCATATCCTGTCCATTGACCCGGGATGTGATGTTTCTTTTACCAAAGGTTAAAGGTCATACAAATAAAATACACAACATTTTACATGCCTTTTTTTTAATCTTCTTTTTAACACAATTTCAAACATCCAACCTCATTGTTGTTTAATGAATTTTAACAAACACTATTAACCATGAACTTATTTATTTCAGCATATATATTACCATGAACATATTTTAACAGGGTTACACCCTCCCCCTTTTGAAATGTCTGTGTGTCCTCACCAGACACTAAAATTAAGGAGTCATAAGGGAACAACACCTAGTATCACTTAGGCGTTCCTATTTTAATGACAATTCCCCTGTGGCTTATGGTCAAGGGCCTGTCACTGGATCTACCAGGCTCATCATAAGTGAGTCTAATGGTAGGCTTTATAGTTCTTTTTGGTCTGGGTTCAGCTCGGCTCTTTAGTCTGTCTTCCCGGACATCAACTAAAGATTCTTCTCCAGACTCCAATCCATTCTCACTGACATCTTCAGAAGCTTTTCCTCTTTCACACTCCTTACCCCGTTCTTCCTCAGGTTCAGGTTCCGAGTTGTGATCGTCGTTGTCTACATCTGAGTCTTTTCCATCAACAGGTTCAACTCTCGGGTCATTATCATACTCTGAGTCAGAGTCGTGATCTTGATTTAACTCAGATTCTTGACTCATATCTCCGTGAGGGAGACGGATAGGAGTGGGTGCGGCATTTACTAGCCCCCCCCCCCCCCCCAAAAAAAAATAGAACGCACCAGGCTGAAATTTTTTTCTGGCTAGAACCGTGTATGGCAATGAACGTCAACCACATCTGGCCCCCCAGAGATTTCCATCCGGCCCCTGATTACTGAAATACTACCTAGTGAGGAGGAAAAAATATGAGGACCCAGTCAGAATGCAAAATCGGACCATGTGACTTCAAATATTTTCAGCACTGCACTGAGGAGCCGGCTTTTGTTGGTGGTGATCAGATTATAAACGCAGCTGAAGGTCTAACCTTGTTTTATGTAGAAAAACTAACTAAAGGAAGTAAAAGTCGTAACAAGATTTCCGTCAGTGAACCTGCGGAAGGATCGTTACTGGCTGTGAGGGTCTCTCACACAGTCTGCTCGCAGGGGGACCGGACGGGTAGGTGGCACAGCATGTACCCGCGTGCGGGTGGGGGCTGGTTGCAGCCCCCCATAAGCATCCGGCCCTCGGTTGTCACGAACCCCGTGGCCTAGTATCTACTATTCTGTTATTGTTAAAATAAATGTGTCTTTGCAGACTGAACATTTTGCTGGTTTTGCCACAAAACAAAATATTATTTAATAAAAAGTAGGTAAATTACTATATTTACATTTTTGAAAAAAAAGCACCTCACCATCACCTGTGAAATGAAATTACTAAACTTTACCATAAAAAAAAAATAAAGCTATTTTAAAAGAAAAGCGTCCAGGCAGATTTAGAAGGTTTTGCATCCGAACTCTTCATGTTTCCACATTCATAAAAACAACAACAACAAAAACGCCTTCTGAAAAGTCGATTTTGCAGAGATAAACTCGTTGGTCTGATTTAACATTTTATTGTTTCCGTGCTCACAATGTTTCCATAACAACCATCAAAATAACAAAGAAGTATATGTAAGTGCAAGACTTGCACATTCCATCATTACAAATAGTATAAATTTGAAAGGAAAATTTATATATCAAATGATAATATATTAATACAATATTAATATTAATTTTATTTTACTTTACGAGAGCATCTGGCCCTCACACTGTCTGCCAAGAAAAATTCTGGCCCTTGGACAAATGTAGTTGATGACCCCTGGTGTATGATGTAAAAAATAAATTGAAGTTACCCAGCTAAGTAAAAGCGCCTTAAAGCTATTTCCACCTACCCCCTCCCTTCAACCCGGGGGGGGGGGGGGCTCTTAAGCAGGGTCAGACTGAATGTATTATCATAAAGTAACCTTTGTTTTGGGTCTTTATCGGTGGGCATAGTGGAGAGGAAATACAGGAAACACACCCAAACAGATGAGGGGCTTGGCATGCAGCAGACTGGGACTTGAGCAGCTTGGAGCAATGGTGTGCATGTGGTCCCCTCCTTTAATATTTGGTTAACAGATTGCTCGCGCAACCTTTTGTAGAAGGTGACTGAGCTGTTGCATTGTTGGCTGTTTTTCATCACAGGCTGTGTGGTTTGTGTGGAGGACGTCTTTCGGGGTTGTTTTCAGCTAACTGAAAAGCAACCCTGACTTCTAAACATGACATTTTTACACAGCATAACTGCAGTTACAGTACATTTAGAGGGAACATATTTTCTCTGAGGCTAATATGTTTACAGCATAAAGGACTGACAGAATTCACATAAGCAGGCAGCTGAGGTTGATAAAGAGATAATATACAAGCTTTTCATCCAGGAGATTAAGATTTTAAGTCTTTTTCATGCTGTCTGTTCCAGGATAAACCCACAGACTGTATACAGCATAAAGACGGAAGTTCCATGTAGGCAGAATATTTGGATAAGATGGTGCAGTGCCGAGCCATCCGCTAATTCTAGCTGGTTTGGCCTGCGTCCACAGAATGTACAGGAGCATCACTAAGTACCCACCTAAAAAATTCAAAGTTCTCTGTTCATTAAAATTTTTGGTTTAATGGAAGCCCCCGAGAATCAGAACCACAAAGCTTTTTGAATTATTAAAAATTTTAAAAAATTGACTGAAATATGGCAATTCTAATAAGAGTAACTTTTGCCTCTTTAGTCTTAGACTTTGCATTACAGCAGCGCATAATTAAGGCGGGGTTCTCATAATCGCTGAGATATGTAATCCTTTCTAGTTCTTTCATTAGTCATCAGAATCATGCAAAACTTTGGCACTGGGGGGGAGGGGGGAACCAGTGTTGGGTATCGCCTGTGTATAATAACACCTGATTGGTATATACTCTATATTCAGTGACATTGAAGAGCAACCTCATTCATATTTCCCTGAATGTTCACAGCGCCATCTTGTGGCAGTCACCACTGTCTAAATCCGGGTCCGAATGCACATACCCGGATCATTAAGTACGAAACATAGGCAGTGATTTAGTGAAGAAAACATCTTAAAACGACCTTTTCTACCAATAAAACTGCCTTTAGTAACCTTACCATGTGACACTTCATTGGCTGTTTATAATCACAATAAAAATAGTGGAAATAGCGTTTTTTTTTTTGGCGAATCGATCAAACTTTCGTAACCTGAAGCGAAACTGATCGTACTACACATGCAGGGGCCGCGAAATGGGAAAGCTTAAATGCTGTGACGCCCCAGTTGGGTCGCACAAAATGCCTTCATCAGGATTTTTGCTTCGACAGTGGCGCCTCTTGCGGATTTGCGGGTACTTAGCATCTCACACACACAGTTACCTGCTAATCAGTGCTCAGTAACTAAAATCCCAGAATCTCACTCAGCAAACAGTTAGCTGAGATGAAGCCTAGCAGACAGCCAGCAGCTACAGCCGCCTGTGTCACCACCTGTCAGTCAAAGAGGCCACGCCCCTAATAATGCAAACTTTAAGTCATGATCCTGGGCTGGTGGCCCTGTGTTTTGAGTTTCTTTTGTGAAGTTCTGTTTTATTTTGGTTGTGGTTGTAGTTATGCATTAGGATTTTAGTTTGCCTTTGTTTCCTGTTTCCCTCATGATCTGTGTTCAGCTGTTTATGTTTTCCCTCTGGTGTCAAGTCTGTTATGTTTTGCCTTCCCGGTTCTGTTATCGTTCCTATGTATGTTTTGTTCTCATGTCTTAGTTCAATGTCTCATGTCTTGTGTTTGGTTTGATGTCCCAGTGTTCCCTCTGTGTCGTATGTAGATTTCTGTTATGGTCTGGTTTGGTTCCCTCTGTGTTAAGTTTGCGTTTGCGTTATGTTCAGTCTCTACCTGTTTTATTTTGACAGTCTTGTGTTCCTTGTGCTTTGTGTTTAGCTTTGTCTCGTCTGGTTAGTTACGTTCAGCATTGCCCTTGCCTGTTGCCTGTTCCCTGATTACCTAGTGTGTGTATTTAAGTGCTCTGTCTGTGTCTGCTCCTTGTCATGTCATTGTTGGATTTCCCTGTTGTGTGCTTTAGGTTTATGCTCCATGTTCAAATCTATGTTTATGCTACGTTTGCTATTAAAGCTTTAATTAATTAAGCTCCTTGCCTGGTGAGTCTGCATTGGGGTCCTGCTACGCTTGCCACAGCCCTAAACCTGACACTTTAAGCCTTAATCCAGTTTAAACTGGTGAGTTATAAAAACATCCTCCCCTGTACAGCTGTTATGAAGGAGGAAATTCTCTACAGAGACCAAAGCAGTTTCTGTATCAGGCTGTAAACATGTTTATTTCTGCTGGAAAGTTTTAACATAGGAGTCTATGGGGACTGACTCACTGCTGCCTCTGCTGGACACCAGAGAAACTGCAGCTTGCCATTCTCCTTTTTTTTTTTTTTTTAAACTACCTGGAACTTGTGACGTCCACTTGCCCTGCAGTGTTTACTATCTGAGCAAACATAACAGGGACTTACTATGCATATACCCTTCCAGGCAGACTAGAAAATAAGAACAGTTACTTGTCTGTGGTGTATGAAGGAATATTAGGGCCACATTAAGAAAAAAACAATAAATTGTGCATTTTAAGAATAAAATCAAAATTTTGAGAAAGTCGAGGGGGGAAAAAAGTTAAAATGTGGAGATTAAAGTTGTCATTTGAAATCAAACAACTGCCACGCTGTGTGTGCTCTACTCCAAACTGTCTTGTGTAGATGAGTTAGTGAAAGTATACTTTAGAATCGGTTTTAGTAACAAGGAAATGATTTCTCTTTCAGCACATAAACATGATGTAGTGATAAGCATAAGGATGTTAAAGAGATGAAAGCTGCATCAGGTCAGAAGGAAAAGCTACACAAACTGGCACTGGACAGATGTGAGGACGCTGATGCGCTGTGAGATAAGTTGAGTTTACTTACAAATTTTGAGGAAACTGAGTAACTTTTGCCTCTTTGCCTTAAAGGCTGAAGTTTTGGTAAAACTGAAGTAATGTAAAATGAAGTGAATTTAACTTCAAGGCTTAAGCATGTGTGATTTCAATCACATTGAGCAAGAAAAGAAAATGACACAATTCCATTATTTTCTAATTTATTTAAAAGTTTTAACTTCTGACATGAAAGTTACATAATTACTGAATTCTCATTCATGAATGAACAGCTCCCTTAAAGGTTGGCTGCATCATGCTGTTTGAAATTGGACAACCTTGAATAATCAGCCCGTGAGAGCACATTTCCCATAAAACATTAAAGTCTTGCAGCATCTTTTCCCAGCAGTTTAACAGCATTTCTGATGCTGGTACTGTAGCATCAAAAACATATGACTGAATCCAGATACTGAAATGCAAAACCTACAAACATGTTTCTAAAAGTGCAACATTAAAACCTAAGCACTTGATATCTGGAGCAGTAGGACGCCTACAGAGGCTGAAATCACTGTCAGTTTTTATATTTGTACATTTCTCAATGCAAAACTGATTGAAATGTATTTGGGGAAACTTGGCAGCTCAGGGCAGTTTATTAACTTTCAGTTGCAGCTGTGGAGGAAAGATGTTTTAAAAAAGGCTCACGCAAATTTTATGTTGCAATGCAAAGTTTTTGTAGCCTTGCAGCAGTCAGCTTCTGTGAATTCAAGTTTGAGTGAGGAATATTCCAGACTCTGTGAGGGTCTTTGTGTAGTTTTGGTGGCAGTAGGTTTCTATCACAGACTGTGGCAGTAATAGAGGAGGCTGTAAACTACAGTATACCAGGGAGCTAAATGTATTGCCCCCACCACCACCACCACTGACAGCTGTAATATAAAACCAACCACACACACAACTAGAGACTACATGTTTTGTGTCAGTGTAGTCAGATGCAGTTCAAGTCCTCGAACCCATGCATATTGGGAACACATTCATTTACTCATGGCAGCAGTTTTGAAGAAGGCAGAAGGATCATCACCCAAGATGACTGCAGTCCACGAAGACGAAGGGATCTGTGGATGAAAGCAGACATAGAATATAACACAGTTAGCAAAGATATTCACAAGTAGTTTTTTTTCTTTTCACTCACCTCTTTTCACTCTGTTTATACCCCACTCTGCCTTTAATTATTAGTTATTAATCTCTGGCTCTCTTCCACAGCATGTCTTTTGTCCTCTCTCCCCTCAGCCCCAGATGACTGCCCCTCCCTGAGCCTGGTTCTGTTAAAAGGGAGTTTTTCCTTCCCGCTGTCACCAAGTGCTGCTCATAGGGGGTCGTTTTGACTGTTGGGTTTTCTCTGTGTTATTGTAGGGTCATTACCTACAATATAAAGCACCTTGAGGCGACTGTTTGCTGTGATTTGGCGCTATATAAATAAAATGGAATTGAATTATCAGACATGCTCTCAAATTCCTCCAAACTGCAGGTTTTCCAAATTGAAAAGTAGAAAAATAAACAAAGAAAATTGACATCCAAAAAGGAGAGAAGACATGAGAAAAGATGAACGAATAAGACAGGAGATGAATGAAAATAAATGAGAAATACAGAAATGCATCATGGGAACAAAGGGAGGAGACTGAGCTGGCCGGCAAAACCTTTCTTCTTCCTGAACAGGTCCATCAGGCTCGGAGAGATCTGCTCAAATGCATCAAAGAAGTCTTCTTTAAGATTTTTCCCACCACGCTGCTGAACTCATGATGCACCTGAAACATTAAAAACAGCAAACAATTTTAAAACCAGCGCGCACAAGCTGTCCACTGAATTAATGTCCTTATTCAACATTACATATACAATACAACATTACACACAGTCATGAAATGTGTAGTTAATATTCAAAACAATATTCATACAAACCTGAGTGTGAAAAAAGCCGGCCAGCGATGTATCAGCTGGCTAATCGCAGGCTTGTCTTTGACGACTTCCTTTCTGTGAAGAAACACGTCCAAAGCATGGTATTATTTATTGAGACTGATTAATTTAAGGGTGTAAATAAATAGTTGTGGATGAATGTTACTTTACCATTTAGCTAGCACAGTGAAAGCCAAAAGGCAACTCGGCATAAATTACCTGATTGCCACATATTTTTAATTAGACTTCCAGTTAATTACACTCACTGGAACTTATTTGAACGAACCAGTAAATGGACTGCAGAACGCTCACCTGATGCAGTGAAGCTGGAGGCAGGCCCTTTCTCTGTCCTCCACTGACAGCAGCCCGCCGCGTGGACCCCCGCATCACTTCCAGTCGTGTGTTCACCGTGAGGCAGACACAAGTGACACCTGCAGCTTGTTAACAGTACAAGTACGTTTTTAACTGCTAACAAACAGCGAGTAGCGATGAGACACGCCATTAGCCAAGAAGTGGAAAAAAGCCCGCCAACTGCTAGCTCACACAACTTGAACTTGTCCGCACGGCGCACCCCCACCCAAACACCTCCCAGCAGGACTCGTTAACAGCAGTGACAAAAACAGCCTCTTGCCTTGGTGCAGGAGTGGATGAAGGCAAAGCTGGGATTGCGAGTGGAAAGCGTCCCGGTGCACCCCTGAAGTCGTCCCTGCCTTGCAGCAAATCCTTAAGCATTAAAGGAATAGTTTACCCAAAAATGCCATGTTTGGTCATTATGCAGCCTAATGCTCGTTTTAGTAACATTCCTGAAATTCCATATGGAAAGGCAATGACCAGGATTCAATCTTACAAAATGTAATAAACCACAAAATTCCTCTCCATCCGTATGGAGGCCCAACAAGCCAAGCTGAATAAGGAGGCGTGGTCAAGACTAAAACTTAAAGCCATTTAACTTAAAATTATTAGTAAGCTCGACTATTAGTAAGCAAATTAGTAGAATACACTGAATTTTTGAGTAATGCGGCCTAAATTTGAAAAACGACATTTTTTTTATTGAATTGTTGGAGATTATTTTTTACCCAATGAATAAAAGGACAAATGTTTAAAGGTAAACCCCAGAAAATTATTGAATAAACAATGAATCAACCAAATAAACAATTAAATAATACATTAGGCATAGAGCAACAGATAGAAAGTGCTAGACTAACTTCTCAGTCTCAGTTTATCTTAATCTTAAAGGTCTTGCCACAGTACGTACAATTAAAACGTCACCATGTTCTGTTACCAATCTGGACAAGATTGCTCTGTATGAATAAATCACAACACTGAGGAAGATGAACACGATGAGCCGTGAGAGAAGGCCACGTCTAAACCCGGCTTTCTCTGATAACGTGTCACTATAAAATGTTTTGGTTACTGAGGAGCACATGATCGTGTGTGTGTGTGTGTGTGTGTGTGTCTGAGAGACCTCCTGATGCTTCCATATTAAATGTTCTATTTTTCTAATTAAAGTGTTTCAGGTGTTTTTCCTTCACAATAATCAGAACACGTTAACAGAATTGTAATTAAATTATTTAAGTAGATACAAAGTCCGGGCTAACAGTGGGTTACACCTTCATGCAGTACAGAGGGGATATGTTGAATTACAAGACAGTAAGACAGCTGATCAAGGTGTTGCACTAACTCATCTACCCAATGAATTTTGTAGAGGGTATAGCAGCCGTGGCAGCTGTTTGACTTGAAATTACAGCTCTAATCTCAAAATACTTTTCATTTATTCTCAAAATGCACTGTTTAAATTTTTTTCTTAATGTGGCCCTAGAAGTCCTTCGTAGTGGTGTCAGTTGTGAGGAGTCTAATCTAGCTTTATAACACTCTGTAGCAGGCTTGGAGAACACATGTGCAGTGTGGCAGCAGTGAATGTGAGGGCACAGGGATACACACACTGAAGATGAAATTTAATCCACTCTGCCTCTTGCATGTAGATGTGGAGAGCACAACACTGGCCTAATAAAGAGGCTGTCTAGAGCTCCTACTTTGATTATAATGGGTGCAGCGTTCTTAGCATTTTTTTTTCTATTGCATCAGACTTACAGTTGCAGCTGAGAGCTTTTACAAACAGCTTCCGTTACATCAGTGTTACTAATTTATGTCAGAAGGCCGTTGTAGGGTTTGGATTAGGTGAACGTAACCTTGTCAGTATTTATGCTGCAGCTCTCCGGCGCTCATTCTGACCTGCGATGCAGACACAGACTTGTTGGTCTAAATTCTGCAGCATGCCCTGGAGCATATAATCATCCAGTTTGACCTCACAGCTGTGGAGCTTTTTTTTACCCTGAAGATTGAGGGGTTAAACTTTTTACACAGAGAGCACCCCCCCCCCCCGCCCTCCATCACTGTATGTATCCAATAGCAAATAAAAAGGTCCAAAACTTCTTCCTCTACACTGTGTTTGTGTTTTACAGTGCATCAGAGGAGAGAGCTGAGGATGGGAGGGTGAGGGAGGAGGAAGAGGAGGATGAGGGGGAGGGAGGAGGGAGGAGGAGGAGGACGGTCCTGCTGTCAAACACAGATGAAAATACAGCCGCAGGTTTCAGGAGGACACCGCCGTTAGGTAATCGTATTTATTGTCTCCTCGGACGCGGAGGGTGGGGGGGGGCGTGGACACCGAGCGACGAGCTGCGCACAAAGAAATCATTTTCATTTAATTTTCCTCCAACTCCGGAGCCGCTGGAGAGGCGACGTGTGCGTGCAGCCCGGGGATGGTGCACGGATACACACCGAGCCCGCAAACTTCAGAGTGGATTCATAAACTGGAGCTGGAGCGGTACCTCTGCCTCCCGCCGGCGCGGAGCCTCGTAATTAGCGCAATTATGCTCCGCTCTTAATTGATGAGAAGCACCTTCATGAGAAAATGAACGGGACACAATAAAGATCCGAGGCGGCTCATCTGAAAGGTGAGAGAATAACAACTGGCCTATGTGTAACTTTACCCCGCGGGTTACTTACTGAGCCTCATTTATATCAAATTAAGTCTTGAACTTCAATGTCAAAACTAGACTTTGCATTACAAATCTTCAGCTAGAAAGTGTCTCAGTTCGTAGTTTTAATAAAAATATGTTCTGATAGTTGATTTCGGGTCAGGAAGGCTGAAGGAAACTGTTTCAGTCCGGGCAGAAACTATAGACTGTACTTAAAAGATGGAGGGAGCTACACCCACTGGTTTCTGGACTCCACATTTTAAAGTATCAACATTGTGAGTGCAGTCACGGTGACCACATTGGATGAGAGCGTAGAGGGCTGAGTTCTTAGCTAATGCTACATTGTAGCTAGTTTGATTCAGGCCTCGCAGACACACATAGCTGCTAATTACTGCTAATTAACAACTAAAATCCCAGAATGTCACTCAGTGAGACTGAGATACCGACCAAACCGGTCACGCTGAACGATGTTACAGACAGCAGAACGTCTCCAGACCCTTTCACTGATGTCACATGTGCTCAGGGTGAACCTGCTCTCATATGTGAAGCACAGGGCGCCACTTGTGGACCTCCCAGTTCTGTAATTTTATGGCAAATGCCAGTCGGGCTCCACGGTGCCGGGCAGTGAGCACAGGCCCAGAGGAAGTGATGATTTTTAATAAATCTGAAAAATTATTGAGTGTAGAAATTCAAATATCAAAACCCAGGCTTCTGTGTGTCCATCCATCCATTCGCTGGGTCGCAGGGGGGCTGGAGCCTATCCCAGCTGACACAGGGTGAGAGGCAGGGTACACCCTGGACAGGTCGCCAGCCTGTTGCACGGCCAACACAGAGAGACAGACAACCATTCACACCTATGGGCAATTTATAGTAGCCAATTAACCTTTGGACACGCAGACACGGGGAGAACATGAGAGAGAAAGAGAGAGGCCCAGGGTCGAACCCAGGCCTTTCAGATGTTATTCCAACTGTGAGGCCGCAGTGCTGCCCGCTTCTGTGTGTGTTAGTGTTATTAAAAATGAGAAACTCTGTTTATAAATCACACTAACTGACCTGTTGAACTCAGGCTTGTTTCCATATGAGCAGATATTATATTAATCTTGCTGACAGGCTGAGGTGAAACTGCTCTGCTTGAAGCCGCAGAGCTGAAGGAGCTTCTTTGGTGCCTCTCAGACACTTTGACCTCTCTGGGTCATTGGGACCGCGATGTCTCGCCGTCGAGTCACACACATCGAGGTGTGAGTGGGTGTGTCAGGCCTAAAACTGGAGTGCTAAGGCCTTTTCCCTTTTCAGTGAATTTTGTGTTTTACTGAGCCGTTACAGGGACACAGGGAGTAATGTGGGCTCATTGATTAGTCTTTAAATGATTTGTTGATCAATTACTGAACAGCAAAACATGGATGGAGCTGGATTTATTGTCATCTTTGTCGCAGCTGAAGCCCAAACAGATTAACGGTTCTCAAACACCCGACCGCAACATTTTGGTAGAAAAAAAGTGCCTAGTCAAAGGAGCTTAATACAGGACATCAGGATCTGATTCATGTGACAATAAACTTCATCTTGATCTTATGGTGGGTCTTGGTGCAGCACCTCAGATCATCCTCTGTCTAAAACGAGCCATTTTTTCTCCTCCCCCTTTCTTTCGATTGGCTGTCCCTCGTAAGCTCAAGTTGTCGGCTGCAGGTTGGTTCAGCTTCTGGTCTAGACCTCTGTAAGATAGAAGAGTAGAAAAAATAGGCTGGAAAATGAATGAGCAGGTTTTTTATAGCATATAAAAGGCTTTTCAGGGTTAGCAGAGTTTATAGGCAGCAGCTTAGCTGCGTTTAAATGCTCATTACCGTCTTCACTGAAACTGTGCACAAGCTGTCCCGCTCGCAGTTCTGACTCTTCAGTAGCGCCCTTGTGTTTTAGTATGAGCTTCATATTGGACTCTATTATTAAAAGTTTGGTTTTGGTCCAAACAGAAAGTCTTTGCTGTCATTTTGTGCTTTCTTCCTGAGAAAGTCAACCTCAAAACTAGCCAAGTACTTCGTTCCAGAGCTCTGATTCGGACGGAGCGGGTGGGCGGGGCTTCTGTGCCCGAGACGATCATATTGGAGATGTCCCCTCTCTAACGTCATCATACAGCTCCACTTAGAGCTGTTTGAATCCTGAGCTTTTGGGATTATTTATACATACACTGATCTCATCATTTAAATCTTATATTTAAGATATGACAGGAAATAAGGTGAAGCTGAAAAAGTCCATTTGAAACCCTTCACTAAATTCATGGCAGATGAATAATTGTTGCTATCGCGCGCTGACACTAAGATGACGTTTTAGTTGCATTCAGTCTTTTAGGAGGATGCACGTCAGACCTGGTCATATACATGATGATGTGCTGTTCTCGTGGCAGTGAGGGACTGCAGCGATCTGAGCTCTTTCCCAGCCACTTTGTTATGATGATCAAAGTCGTTACAGACGATGAGGCTCACGCAAATATGTAAGTCCTCATCTCCTCTCGCCGTGTTTCCGGGCGAATTGCTGCTCTGTCTCAATATGTTTGTTCATTTTTTTCTGTGTTTGAGCACATCAGAAACCGGCTTCCTGCTCACATCCCATTTATTGCTTTTTCTTTCTGTGAGCTTTGATGGCATCTGACAGGTTATGAAAGCAAGAGCCTGCACAGAGAACAGGAGTACTGATTCTCATGTCACATCAACCTTTATCTATGTTTCTGAGTTTTAGCATCAGAACATTATGAAGCTCAGAAGGCTATAGCTGCTGATTGAATGTGTCAGACGCATTAAATAAACATTTCATAATAATTTTATGTCGTGGGTTGTGAACATTAAAGATGGTGTTTCGGGCTTTTCTGGGAGAAAAAAAAAGAAAAAGATTGAGTTGAGTTACTTTTGACCTCTAGTTAATTGCAAGTGTTGAAATTTGAAGATAAAGAAACTCGGTAAGTGATGCAAAAAGATTTGACATGTGGATTGGATCATCAGTGTTCCTAATTCAATTCAATTCAATTCAGTTTTATTTGTGTAGCGCCAAATCACTGCAAACAAGGTGTGATCAAGGAGCTTTATATTGTAAGACCTACAGTAATTACTTATAGACAGAACAGCAGGGAACCAGGGGCAGAGCATTGTGGCACTCGCTCCATGGTGGCTCCCCTGAGACAAAAAAAGTTTAAAATAATAGAAAATTTCACAAGACTGAATCTGTCTCTTTGCCTCCCCACAGTTTCAGTGGAGCTTCCGAAAACCACCGGTCAGTTGGACTTAATAAGATCTCACCCGTCCCGTCACACATCCTGCTGCCAGCATGCCCATCATCAGCAATGCCAACCACGACTTCAGCACCTACTCCATCAGCAGTGACGACAGCAGCCTCGACCGCTTCTTCACCGAGATCCCGGAGACCGAGACCCTCAAGGGTGTTTACTTCCAGCGCGCCCAGCTGCTGCGTGACCCGAAGGCCTCGTACGTGGTCGACCACACCCTGCAGGTTCTCATCAATGTCGGCGGAAACCGCTACACCTTCCCCTGGAGCACCCTGGAGCAGTTTCCCCAGAGTCGACTGGGTCGCCTGCGCTCTTGTACCACCCCCGAGGAGATCGCACGACTCTGCGACGACTATGACGAGACCTGCCAGGAGTACTTTTTCGACCGAAACCCGACAGCCTTCAGGGTCATACTCAACTTCCTGGCGGCAGGCAAACTGCGTCTGCTTCGGGAGTTATGTGCTGTTTCGCTGCACGATGAGCTCGACTACTGGGGCGTGGACCCCGGCCATATGGAGCGCTGCTGCCGTCGCCGAATGATGGCCCGCGTGGAGGAGGTGGTGGAGCGGGAGCGTAAGGAGGAAGAGTGGAGGCAGAAGAGGATGATGCTGAAGAAAAGCAGCATACAGACTGAAAAGGGCTATCGCAGACTGATCATGATGCTGCGCGACATGGTGGAGAACCCTCACTCGGGGTTGGCTGGGAAGATGTTCGCCTGCCTCTCCATCCTCATGGTGATGGTCACCGTCATCAGCCTGTGCATCAGCACCATGCCGGACCTCAGAGATGAAGAGACAAAGGTAGAAAGCTTACAGAATTCACAGAACGGCCTGCTGAATCTGTCTGACATGCATAAAGTGTTTAAATGTTATCAGCAGAAAGCAATTTCTAGGATCTGTCTGAGTGTCAAACCTGAGGGCAGCTTCATTTCTGCTGCTCCAGAACCAGTAGAGTTATAACTGGCGCTCTTATTTAGCGCTCAGCATCGTAGCATTTTTTGCTCATGATGGGCTGGGAAAAGGTTTAAAACAATGTTGCACTCACTGCTAAACTGTGGCTGTGCCAATTTTGAAAAGGGATTTTTCTAAAGTAACCAAATGAAAATATGTAAATAATAAAGGAATCTAATCACGCAGATGCTAACGTGGCAGCAGGAAAGCTTATAAACGGAGCCTGAAAATGACCCCTTTGGTCACCTGGCTGACCAACAGATACATTCTAAAGAGAACCGTTCATGGAAGCCCACAGAGAAGATACATGGATCTGGTGAAGGACATGCAGAGGGGGGTGGTGTGACAGAGGAGGATGCTGGGATAGGGTCAGATGGAGACCGATGATCTGCTGTGGTGACCCCCGTTTCCCTTATTCAGACATTTGTATAAGTGAATGTCGTGATGTGTGATTGCCCCTCTACACGGGGCAGACTGTGGTGCTCTGATCACCTGTTTCTAACTCGTGTTTGAAGTTGTTCACAGTCTTGGTACCTAAATCTAACAGCAGAGGCTCCTGGTCAACATTCATGTGTTTGTTTGCTCACATGGACTTAGCCCCTTTCTTATACAGTAAACACTCCTCTGTGATGTTTAAGATGCGTTTCCATAGGTCGTTTCGGATGTTAGGGGCAATTACTGAGGGCTGCTTTGTTGGAGGACTTGTTGTAAAAAGTATGTGATGTCGCTAAGCCTGGTGAAGACGGGCCTGGTGCTGCTGGTTAAAATGGGGGCGTGATTGTTGTGCTTCTTTCCTGTTGCAGCAGGTTTGGTTGAGCCAGCTTGTCGCTGTAAAACTCTTATTTACTTTCTAATTTACAGTTTTGTGTGTAGTGGAGATGAAAACACAAATTTCCGCTGCAGTTTTCCAGCTCCCACGCTGATGCAGGTCTCTGATGCCCAGGGTCGTTTTCTCCAGCCTCTCAGCTGTGGAGGTGTTACTGATGGATGTTTTTTTTTTTAGGTAGAAATTTCAGGGGTTAATTAAATGAATCACAACTTCAGAGAGAAGATTGTGTGTTGATTGAGAAACATTTACACTGCACTAATCAATATTTGCTCCTGCTGACAATGGATCAGATAGCTGTAACATTAAAGTGGGGCTGATTGTGATGCAGACGCTGCAGGTGAACTCATGCCTATAGAGTGCTGCTGTTTTATTTATTTTTTACTGTGATATTTACAGATGGAAGCTGTTTTTAGAAAAAAAGAAGAAAGACAGAACTGATAAACACACTGTACGATACCTGCCCAGCACCCAGCAACAGACAGTGAGTGAGAGTGGATATGGAAATGTGACTACAGATGAATGTGCGATGTGTAGGCTGGATGTGTAAAAAGGCAGCTCTTTGCTAACACATTAATCATATCAGCTCAGCGCAGTAATAAAACGGTTTATTTGCACGTGCATTATTAAAAATCAGGGCCCATTAATAACATGTCTGAAGTCACATTTACATTCTTCTCTTTATGTAGTTGCTGGTTAACATTTGTCTGTCATTTCCAACATTACATAAGTCTGAATTAAATGCATGATTTATTTATAACTTTGAATCAGGATCCTTCAGTAGAAAACAAAAACGTACGTCATGCAAATATTTCCAGAGTACAGAGTGAGACTTTCAAACAAAATCAAACCTGCAGTTCAGTTTCCCTCTCCTTTATTTATATATATATATATATATATATATATATATATATATATATTAAATTTTGCACATATTTATTTATTTTACAGTGAAAAATAATGAAGAGCTAAATTGGCCCACCCTCCACCTACTGGCTACCCTCCCCACTAGAAGGGTGACGGCTTATGTAAATTAAAAATTATTTAATTTTTTTATTGGCACAATATTAATATTAAAAATCAGAGTTATGGAGCGCCAGGGTGGCTCAGTGTATGAGCAGGCAGCCATGTGGTGCGGGTGGCCCCGTTTCAACCTGTGGCCCTTTCCTGCATAACCCTCTCCCCACTTTCCTGTCTCTCTTCACTGCGCACTATCTAATAAAGGCCAAAAACAATATTAAATATATTATTTATATGTGCTCAAGGCAATATGTGGCTAGCATGGCATCACTAGTTCAAACCTTCTGTTTGTGAGTGACAGCCAATCAGAAGGAAGCTGGCTTAAAAAAGGGAAACAGTTTTTTTTTCACTCCTATGCTGATGATAGTTATATCTCCCCCTCAATCCCAACACAAAGTTTTATCTAATCTGATCTAATCTGACACGTCCAGGCTGGATAGCATCCTCATACACTTTGAGGACATTAAGATCTGGATGGAACAGAACTTCCTTCAGCTGAATGAGGATAAAACAGAAATTGTCTTTTTTGGCTCCAGTTCCATCAGAAGGTTTTCTGATCAGCTTGGCGATCGGTCCACTTATGCCTCGGGCTTCAAGTTTGACAAACTCAGTGGTGAAAAACAAATTCTTCCATCTCCGCTCCAAATCAAAAATTAATTCTTTCTGTGAGAGATCGCAAAATTGTCATTTGTGCTCTCATTTCCTCTCACTTGGACTTCGGCAATTCACCTTATGCTGGTCTCAGTCACTCCTCTCTGTCTTTCTGCAGCTCGTCCAAAATGCTGCTGTAGGGTCCTCACAGACACCCAAAAAAAAGAGATCATATTACCCCCAATTTAGCTTCTCTCCACTGGTTGTCAGTGAGGTTTAGAATCAATTTCAGGATCCTCCTGCTTGTGTACAAAGCCCTTCAGGGTTTGGCTCCTTCCTGCATCTCCGACCTCCTACTCAGCCTCCAGGTCTCTCTGGTCAGCTGATTGAATGCTTCTAACTGTCCCCGGCTCTAGATTTAAACTCAGGGGAGACCATGTGTCTTCTGTCTGCCCCCAAACTGAGAAACAGCTTTCCCCTCACAATCAAATCTGCTCCCTGCATTGAGTCTTTTAAAACTGGACTTAAAACTCATTTTTACTCACTGGAGTCCGTCTGATTGGCTCATTGCCTCCTGTGACTTTTTCGGCCTTGACTGTATATGTTTTGCACCTGCTAACATGTATTTCACTATTTTTTGATCTAGTTTTGTTTAATCCCCCCACCACCCCCACCCACACTCTACCTTCTTGCACAACACTTTGGTCGAAGTGAGTTGTTTTTTAAATGTGCTTTATAAATAAATTTGAGTTTGAGTTCAGACAGATGATGAACTGAAGGGCGGCACAAAAGCTCAGTGTGAGATAAATAGGAATTATTTGAACTGTAAATCACACAGAGCTGCTCCAGAGAGTCCAGAGAATGAAATATGGAGGTGGAAATCAACAGAGTAGATCCTCTTTAATAATAAATAGCTTCATAAGAACTTTAATTTCCCAGATGGAACCTCCCAAAGGGATTAATAAAGTTTAATCTATAAACAGTTATTAGATCAAAAAATATACAAATGTGAATCAGTTTAAGTTCGCTGATGGAAACAGCGATGACAGTAAAAAGATAAAAATGGGCGCAGGCGTGGATTGAAAAGCTGTTTTTGTCAGTGTGACTGTGTGATGTTGTCTTTCTGCCGGCAGTCTGAGTTAAGAGAAGGAGACAGGAGGCAGAGCTGACTGTTGTTGTCGGTGTAAAGCGTCTGAATTTGACATCTCTGAGCCAGAGGCGTCGGATCGATTCCTCCTGATCGCATTTGCAGTCAGTCGCGCTAATCGAGCCAACAGAAAATCAAAGTGTGGACGTGTGCAGTAAAAGGAGCTGAACGTTCTGAATTTGGCTGATATGTGAGGTGGTGGTGGTACTACGGCAGAGACTGTTAAGCTAACATCAGCTTAACCTACAACAGAAGTATGTTTTTAGTTGTTAATTACCAGGGCTTCTGTTTCTTTACTAAAAAACAAAACTCTGGCAGGTTTGCTGCTCCTGTCACCACAAATCTGATTTGTTCTACAAATGTTCAAAAATCTCTAATTCCTAACTGCACCCTTCACAATAAAAGCCCGAGATTTATCATTATATCTATATAAGTAATTACCACAGCCTAAGCTTCTAAGAAGCATCTCAATTGTGATAAATTAAAAAGCATAAAGCAGTATGTTGAAAGTGTTTAGAGCGGTTTCTGGGATTAAATGAAAAACTTCTGCTCATTTCCAGCCACATAATTTAAATCTTGGAATCAACTAGAGCAGCTCTGCAGGACTTAAAGTTCAAAATATCCCTTATTTATCTCATACTGGCCTTGGTGCAGCTCCTCAGTCATCCACAAACCATTATAGCTTCTTCCACTTCAAGGCCAACCTTAAAGACTACTGTCTTCTGATTGGATGCTCTCTGTGACATCATATAGATCCAGGAGTAGAAAAAGCCGTGATAAACTGAGTGTTTAGAGCAGTCTGCAGCCTGAGCTTTAGGCTCACACGGATTACTTCTACATACACTGACCTCATTTTGAGAAACTCCGGCCATGTTTAATATGAACATCCAGCACTGGAATGGGAGATATTTGATGGAGTAAAACAGGGAAAAGCAGAATAGGTCCACTGTAACGAAACAGGGAAAATCATTTTTAATATACAGCTTTCATCATGTTGCAGGTAGAAGGTTCACTGTCCTTGTATAATAACCTTTCCCTGGCTTTAAACCCCAGTGAGATCGAGGATTAAATTGTATGTTTTTAAATTCAAAAGAGTTCCTTTTACAGTTTGTTTTGATGTGCAGCACTTTGTGTGAGCTGTGGCTGTTTTAAAGTGCTTTTAGAAATAAAGGTTGTGTGATACGGTCCTTTCCTAAATATTACTTCCTCACAAATAATTCACCTATTTCCAGGAGTAGTATTTTCCCGGGGAACACAGAGCTCTAGATTAAAAATATAAATTTTAATGCTTGATGGAAGCTGCCTGACAGCGCTTCCTTGTCAGAACTAGTTCACATTATGTGCAGTTAGAGAAGCCTGTGTTGCACCAGGCTGTAATTTTCACTTTTTGTCTCGCTCGTGTTTGTGGGCACCATTCTTCGTTCAGTCGTCTTGTTTTCTCATTTTTTGTCATCATTCTTTCAGCTTTTAAAATAACACTGGAATGAAAATGGATTTTTTTCACTCGAATGACCCATACTTCATATTACAACTTCTTTAAACATTCAGCTCCAGAGAAATCAATGTAAGTGCTCTGCAGCTTTTAAATGCTTTCCCATTTCTTACGTTGCACAGACAGACGTGGGATTAAAGTGATAGTAGGGAAACCTGAGCAGGTGTTTGCACTCAGCAGTACAAGAGTTTGTGAACCTTGCAGGTTACTGTTTTCCCAGGCAATCTGTGTAACATTGGTGGAGCGGCACTTTATACTTGCTCCTTGTTTCTTTGTCCCTGTCTGCAGGGTGAGTGCTCCCAGAAGTGTCACAACATGTTTGTGGTGGAGTCCATCTGTGTGGCCTGGTTCACCTTAGAGTTCGTGCTGCGATTTATCAACGCCCAAAGCAAGCTGGCCTTCGCCCGCGGCCCGCTCAACATCATCGATGCCATTGCTATCCTACCGTACTACGTCTCCCTGGTGGTCGATATCAGGGATGAGTCGCATGAGGATGTCATCATGGGTGCTGGCAGGGGCTACCTGGACAAACTAAGCCTGATCCTTCGCCTGCTGCGGGCCCTGCGAATCCTCTACGTGATGCGGCTGGCACGCCACTCTCTGGGCCTCCAGACGCTGGGGCTGACCATGCAGCGCAGCATGAGGGAGTTCGGCCTGCTGCTGCTGTTCGTCTGCGTGGCCGTGACCCTCTTCTCACCTCTGGTCCATCTAGCGGAGAGTGAGTTAGCGCCATATGCCGCCACGCATCCCCACCACAGCTTCAGCAGCATCCCGGCCTCTTACTGGTGGGCCATCATCTCCATGACCACAGTGGGCTACGGCGACATGGTGCCGCGCAGCATCCCCGGACAGATAGTGGCACTGACCAGCATCCTGAGCGGCATCCTCATCATGGCGTTCCCAGCCACCTCAATCTTCCACACCTTCTCCCGCTCTTATCAGGAGCTCAAGCAGGAGTATAAGCGGGTGTGGAAGGAGGAGCGAGATGAGGAAATAGCCGCTGAGTCGGAGAAGAGTTGGTCCAAGGTTGATGCTTCATTAGATGAACTCAAATCCATCTCAAAGAACGGTAATGACAGGATGATTCTGACTCAGCCTTCTGCACTTCCCTCTGCAGCATTCTGATGGAGCTGCATGTTTTTCATTAACTTACAATGGTGGAACTTTCTCCTTCCTGTATATTCAAACTCCAAAGCACTTGATATGCATATGATAAACAACGTAATATTCCATGTTCTTGATTCATGTTTCCATCAAAGTCTGTTTGCTATTTATCATGTTACAGTATTAATGTCTTAACCTACACCAGGTCATTAAGGACCCATCTAGGGTTTGGGTTTGTTTATGTTTGGGCTGCACAATTAATGGAAGTTTAATCTTGGTTATGATTTTGGCTTCCCAGATTTTAATTAACTTGATCGAGCGGTATTGAAAATGCGCGCTCCAGCAACACAACGCAAAGCAAAAACAGCTCAGCCTCTCCCTAAATCAGCGCCTGACCACCAGCCTGCATGAACCAATCACAGCTGGTCCCTGCAGCTTGAAGTTTCTTAGAGGAGTAATTATGTGTTATACAGATATGCAACAAAGGGTGCTGGAGAGTTGTGTCTGCGCCACAAAGCAACTATTTTATTCAACCACATGAAAACACACCATTCAGTTTAATTTTATTTGTGTAGCACCAGTTCACAACAACAGTCGCCTCAAGGTGCTTTATATTAGAGGTCAAGACCGTCACAGTCAGACGACCCCCTATGAGCAAGCAGGTGGCGACAGTGGGAAGGAAAAACTCCCTTTTAACAGGAAGAAACCTCCATCAGAACCAGGCTCAGGGAGGGGCAGCCATCTGCTGGGACCGGTTGGGGTTGGGGTAATGTTAAGACCACAGACTGCAGTATAATTGGCCCATGAAGGCCAAGAAAAACAACACAAAAGCTGCAAACGTGAGTCGTCCAACATCAGCTCAGACGTGCGTAAAATCGAACCTGTGCAGCGCGTCAGTGTATCCATCCAGCTCAGAGACACAATGAAGTCACCAATCGCATTCCATGTGGCCAAAGATAAGTGTCCACTAAACACAGTGAGCAATGAAAGCTTCAGGAAAACAAAGTGGCAAAACCTGCACTGTGTGCACAACGTCGCAGCTGTCGAGGACTTTGCTTCGAGTTCATTCGCATCGATCGTGCAGGTACAGTGAACGGAGGGAGAGACTTAGGCCAAATAAATGAACACCTTACTCATGTGCAAAGATTAATTTACAGGAATGTAGCACAATGTAAATGTGAATGCGGCACTTTAGGTTTTGGAACAGTTTTTAAAATTAATCTGTATAAATGTGAAGATGTGAAAGCATTGTTCTGCTAACAAAACATTTTTGTCACTGAAGTCAGTGAATGATCACGACCGATAATCATGCAGCCCTGTTGACCTCCATCCAGGTTTATAGCTTTCTTGCCTGTTTATGCATCCAAAGATCAACACTTTTAAGTGAAAACTATGAGAGAAATATACAGTAATAATATGAGACTTCACTTCAAATGTAATATCTTCTAGTTTTTGAAAATGTGTCTATTTACCATAGAACTGAAGTAAATGCACCTCCAACCCTACACACGTCACTGCTGGCCTGGTGCATGTTAAGAGGTTAAAGTGGACCTGCTCTGCTCCTCCTTATTTCCTGCCATGTGTCCTGTTCCATTGGTGGATGTTCATATTAAACATGTCCAAAGTTTTTAATAATGAGGTCAGTGTATGTAAAAGTAATCCCTGTGCACCACAAGCTCAGGCTGCTCTATGCACTCAGCTGATCAGTTTTTTCTACTCTTGGCTCTGTATGATGTCAGAGTGGATCTCCTTATATGGTCAGCTCTGGTTGTGAGCGCAGAACCACCTGGTGTTCAAATCTTTTTGTCTGCAAGCCAATCAGACGATTGGCTTAAAGGGGGAGGAGCTGAAACAGCAGAGATCCTGAAGAGTCCGAGAACAAAAGCACGGAGCTGGAAATGAGCAGCTGAGCTTTGTGTGAAGAAACTAGAGACTATAATCTCAATGTTCTTCCTTATCTCTGTGGCTGGTAGGAGACACTGTGTCTGTAGTAATACACTATTTTTGTACTCGCCAACACACATACAAATTGCACCAATCCAATTACAGTATCGTCGTCTGGAGAAGATCAGCGTAATGGAAGATCACATTTCTCCCTTTTAGTTCTTCCAGCTTTAGTCAGATAACTGAAAGATTTGACAACAACTTCAGCAACCTCTTTTCTTCCCGTTTTTGAACTTCAGTCACATGCCACGCTAGCCCGAATTTCTGGATGCTGGAGTGTCCCCAAATGCACCATCAGCGCTCAGAACCAATCAGCAGAAAAACTGGTGATGAAAACTTCGCTGTGATGGATTACACAGAGAGCGTCACGTCTCAGAGTAGGTTTTTTCAGAGGGAGTCGGTGGCTGCCTGGAGGGAAGAAAGTCATTTAGAAACCAATCAGTGGAGGTGTTGAAGCATTTTTGAGAACCACCAACTCAGTCCTTTAATGTGCAGATAAATTTCATCCTTCAGCTGCTCTCGTCTGTGGCGTTTTTAAAATAAAATGACAATTGTGTTCATTTGCAACAATGAATGGGTTGGTATTTCTTCTGCACGTGTAGCTCCTGAGCATGCTCTACTAGTTTAAATGACTGCGTGGCGGAAAAATATGACTTAAAAGGAGGTCTTTAGAGAAAGAGGCGGTGGGTTTGATTATAACAATCAATGACTGAATGAAAGCACTAGTTAGCAATCAGGAAAATGCAACACGTCCTTTCTGTTCTCTGCACATTGAAAGTGGCAATCAGCTGCAATGAATCCCACGCTGTGATGTAGACTTCCTGTGGTGTTTTATTGTAAACAAACTAAAATAATATTTAAAGTCAGTGTTACCCAACAAAAGCCACCCTTGGGCACCTACAGCCCTGACTGGGTAATACCCCAAACTGACACGTTAACAGAGTGGCAGCCTCCATACCTGTCAACCAAAAGCTGCAGTTCCTCTGCGGTCCAGTAGGGGCGCTAGTTGTGCATCAGTCCCCATAGACTCCCATGTTAAAACTTTCCAGCAGAAATAACCAGAAGCTGCTTTGGTCTCTGGATAATTTCCCCCTTCATAACAGCTGCACGGGGGAGGATGTTTCTATAACTCACCTGTTTAAATTCAATTAATGCTAAAATTTGCGGGTTTTTAGGGGCGTGGCCTCTTTGACTGACAGGTGGCTTCAAGAAAAGCAAGATGGTGAGAGCCAGAACCCTAAACCGAATTTCACACACCAGTGGGTGACATCATGGTGGCTGCACCCCTCTTTGCCCTGTTTGAGTACTGGGACATCTGATGTGTCTTCCAGCTTGAGACAAGTCCGGCACATCGTTACACAAAGAAGAAAAAAAGATCTGAATAAATAAAAGCCTTCTGATGGCACCTGAATCTTGGACGAGATTGTTCACACGTCTCCTGATAGAAATGCAACGTCAGATAAAATAATATGGTCCTCACTTTAAGACAGGCAGGCTGACTGGAGAATGCTGAAATGTGGCAGCTTCAGATGGCAGATTTCTGTTTCCTTTCAGGAAAACAGAAAATTTCAGCTGATTTAAAAAAATAGCTTCAGCCGTGGATTACATAATTTTGAGCCACTCTCATATTAAATAGGTTGAAATAAACTGGAAAGTTCCTTTAATAAGCGGCTGTAACTCTGTTAGGCTGTGTGTACTAATGGGATCTCTGCCATCACGGTTTCATGCTGAAATTATAGCATTATTACAGTTCAGCTGCTCTGACAGATAAAGAGCTCTTATTTTTCTTCCAGATATTTTTCTGAATGCTGAATAGATGGTTTATCTGTTTGCGTGCGTGGCTGTCCTCTGATACATTTCATCTGAGGTGACGTCGCGTCACACTGACGTCTGTTCTTATCGTTGGTGTTTGGAGACGCAGATGGAGGCTGTTCTTTCTATCTCTGCAGAACTTACTCAGACACTCGCTGGCACGAGGTTCAGGTTAAATTACAAACAATGGGACCATCAAAGAGTCCAACGGGCACTCGCTCATGTTCTGTGACCTCTTGTTTAGCTCCACGCTGCACAGCCTGCTGTCCTCACAGGAGACTAAGCTGAAACATCAACACTGTAGGAAGGAAACTGCATGACTGACATGTCCTTCATCAGCTAATAACACCTAAACCTGCAACGTGCTATCATGAGCTGCTCTAATCTTTTTCTTCTTTTGGCTCTCTCACCCTGTCTCTAGCAACCCTCTGCTGCATGTGTCCAAACCATCTCAGCCTTGCCTCTAACTTTGTGTCCAAACCCCCAAATATTATAAACAGCAGCGCGGAGCCGGCCTAAGGTTTGATTTAGGATGTAGTCCTAGCAACTGTCTCAAGTAAATGTGGAGGGATGCATCAGAAAGGGCATCTGACAACGAATGTTTTCCAAATCAAACACGCGGCTCAGCGGCTGCACTAATGCTCGTTATAATAAATCTATAGTGAACTCAGACTCACCGAGCTGTGGACCACATGGTTCTGACTGCACTGAACAAAGCTGCAGTGGTGCTTTAGCGCACCCTGCTGGTGATACATGGTTCAACCATAATATGCAGTCTATGGCTCCAGTAAGTATTCAGGCTCCTACATTTTTTTAAACATTGCTTCGCCTCAGATTTCACTTTATCAAAGTAAAATTTACATTTTTTGCACAAAAATCTGCAATTAATATTTAAAGCAGCATTTTTCATGTATTAGATGCTTTTTAATGCCAGTGTGTAAACAGATAATTTATTATATCGGATAAGATAACAATGAAGTGGCCTCCAGCAGCCTGTGGGGTGACTTTGATGTGCCGAACAAATTTTCTGTACATTTTCCACCAAAATAAACGATACCTGAATGCCTCAGAGCCTCTTTGCTGCTCCCACCAGTTAACACCTGCTAACCATGACTTAGAAATGGAGTTCAGTAATACTATAATTAACCCATGAAGGCCAAGGAAAACCAGCTGAAGGCTTTTGAGGGACAAATGACACACTGTCCAGCCTACAACGTCCTCAGCTGTGAGCACTGGTCCTACTAAAAAAAATTAGAGAGAAATCAGTTCAGGGGGATAACGAGAGAGCAATCATCTGTGGTCACCACCTGCTAAACCATTACCTGTTTGGGGAGGGGGACTGGCTGCCTTCCAGCGGGCCTGTTGTCTCTTTGATTTGCACCAACGGTCTTTGTAACTGCAGTTCGGCACACTTTGTGTGATACGATCAAGCGTTACCTTTATTTTTATTTTTTTAGTGGTGCAGTTATTCAGCATCACTCAGAGAAAAAATGGCATCCAGAGTCCCTCACAGTGCTGAAGGTCAAGATAACGCCAATCTGAGTAAGTGCCTGGTTAGACTGACATTTTTATTTGTAATAACTTCAGTTTTGTCCCAGTTTACAAAATTAGAAAGTCAGAAAAAAAAAGAAAGAAAGAAAGATCGTCTCTGAGATGATCTTTATTGTGTGAGGAAAATTAATCAAAGTTGGATTTAAACTCCAAAATAAATTGCAGAGAATAACATTTCAAAAATAGTGCTTTTATTCTGAAAGGTTCAGTTGTACTACTTGGCATCATCTTGGCAAACACACATACACACAACTTTTCTCCGTAGGAGGTCATAAATTATCAGTGTAGCTTCTGCAACAGTTCAAAAATACATGAGCACTGTTACTAAAAACATCATTTATCTGTAAAGGCTCCACATGCTCCAAAATCTACAACGTGTTAAAGGTCCTTCAACAGTTTCTGAGAGCGCGATGATTACTTTTTCTTAAATGCTTCCAGGAGCTTCTGTGCATGTCTCCAGTTAGGATCAAGGCAGATCTTCTTGTCAGACACAGTAGTGACTCTGAAACAAACACATGATGTACATTATAAATACACACATGAACAACACACGGTGTCAGTGATGGAAAGAAACTGGAACACACAAAATAACCCACTACAAATAAAAATGTTTCATTCACAATAACTGAGAATGACCCACAGAGGTGGAGCAGATGATGAACCCGCAGAGAACGATCGCAGATCTGCAGACGTGCTGCTTTACGTTCACGCTGATGGAGCCCAAAAATGGAGCCAAAACAGAGCGGAGAGATTCTGCACTGAAACATTTTTCGCTGACGATAAGCAGCTCTACAAGAAGGCTGAGACTGTGCTGGGAAAGTGAAGCTGTAGCCGAGCAGCTAAACAATGAGCCCCAATAATACAACACCATGAGTCATTATACTGTAGCTGATTGAACCCGAAAGGTCTCTGCAGTTTATTTTTTACCTTTAAACCAGTAAAATTCAGTCACAGTGAGGCCTGAGACCAAACTGAACTACAAGAGAAAGTGTGTCCAAATGAGTGGGGTCACAGTGAGAATTAAAAAAACAACAAATGCTTTTACTTTAGCTAAAAACTGCAAATTAGAGAGTTAGAAACGCCCTGATAACAAAGCGTCAGTCACACTGATGTTACTGACCTAAATATGCTGATGCAACATAATGAAACACAGCAATCTACTTTTAATGGGACTCAGTTTACACTTTATATTTAATAATGAGACAGCCTGTTCCCTGCACACTTTCAGGGTTAAAGGGGTTAATTATGAAGACGGTAAGTGGGCTGGTTCTGGAGCAGTCAAAGCACTTTACACAACATGCCTCGTTCACACAAGCACTTCCTTCTACAGCTAAGTGCTCACTATCTAACATTCACACACCAACGGTTGCATCGGAGAGCAACTTGGGGTTCAGCATCTTGCCCAGGGATGCTTTGGCATGCAGACTGGAGCAGCCAGGAATCGAACCACCAACCTTCTGATTAGTAGGTGACCTCCTGAGCTACAGCCACCCCTACTTGTAAAGAAATATTTCTGCATTGTGATATTGCTGTTTCTATGTCAGCAAAAAGACTGCAAGATCACCGCACACGGACAGATATGATGACATCAACATTCAAACACCTGTCACGTGACTTCCTGTCTATACTCACATGATTGCGTCACGACTGCAGCCGCTGGTCATCGCCACATGTTTCACCTTTTGCTTTGGTATGTGGATTCTATTAGTGATGGTCTCACAGCATTCAACAGGATTTGTTATTATCAGGTCTGTACCAACTGATTCTGTGAACACACACACACACACACACACACAGAGTTAATATGAGTGCAGCTCAGACTCTCAGTGGTCAGGAGGACTCGGAGGTCAGAGGTACTCACTGGCAGAGCTGTGTTTCAGGAAGCAGAGGAGCATCAGGACTGTGAGAGCGAGCAGAGTCTTCATGGTTCCCGACACAGACGGATGTTCTTCAGCTTGAATGTGCAGGGCTGATGTGCTCTGACCCGCTCTCTGCTCCCTTTATATACAGCTCCAACATCCATTCGGTCTCATTCATGATCAGATCTGTTCTAAGAAATCGAGCTTCCCCTCTGCTTCGACTTCTCCTTTCTCTTTCACACGGGCTATTTTCTTCAATACAGAGAAAAAAGAACTGCATGCCAGCGCTGCATTTTCTGAAGCATTTTACCAGCCCGCGAGAAATGCTGCTGTTGATTTGAAAATTGCCAGCTTGTACCAGTTTGTACTGGCAGAGCTCACTCAGAGCAAAACCTGTGGGTCAACAATTTACACAAGTGCTATTTAATTCCTCAGCGTGCCACAGTGACCAAACGTCCACTTACCTTGCATTAAAACGTCCAAATACAGAGTCGGCTTCATTTCCCTGCAGTGGTGATCGATGGGCAGTGTAATGAAGCTTCAGTCTGAACGCTGTTTAATGTGGAGCTGCATCATGCTGGTAAAACAGAGTGAAAGGCTCATCCTCAGGGTGAAATCAACTCCTTTTACATTTAAATACATACATGATTTCTGAGTCCACTTCAGGTGCCTTTATTCCAACAATGGTGCTAATGCAGTGATCTCTCCACACATCAGCCCTCTGCAGAGTCCAGATCAGTGAGTCTATCACCACTCTATCACAGGGCTAACTCAGAGAGACAGGCAACCATTCACACCTATGGCCGCTCTGGAATCACCAGTTGGCATACTATGCATGCAGACTGTGGGAGGAGGCCAGAGAACCCGGAGAGAACCCCCGCAGAAAGGAGGAATGCAGTGTAGTTAAAGGGGACCTATTGCCCTCATTCCCAGTTCCATGTTTCTATTACTGGATTTTAGAGAAGCTTTGCATTATGCAAAGATCAAAACAATCCTTCTTTATCTGATACTGGGCCTTGCTGCAGCCCCTCAGTTCATCCTCTGTCTGAAACAAGTCACTTTAGCACATGTTCCCGTCTTGAAAACATCTCACACAAGAGCAACACGCTACTGGCAGAACGACCTGAGCGAGTGAGCAGCAGGGCCGAGGTACATCTGCTGCCGCTGCAGGTCTTTAATATCATTTGTGACCCTTGAAATCACACTGAGCTGGGATTCAGAAGGTTTTTTTAGACAATACGGAGTCTTTTATTTTGAAAAAAGACAGGATTCTGTCTGACTTCCTGCCCTCCTCACCTGCTCTGTACAGCTTGACAAGCTGTCTTTAAAAAATGAACCTGGCGCTATTTTAGAGCCATGAAGGAACGAGCTGCCCTGTCCAACCACTGATTAGCTCTGTGTCATCACCGGGTAGACAGACTGATTTGGAACCAATGAATGACCTGCAAAAACCTCTGAATCAGATATTTTATGCAGAAGTGTTTGAGTCAGAATTATTCAGAGTTTTATGAATAATATTTTAGGTAGTTTACTGTTACATGAACCCTGAGAATTCCAGCCCCACATGCCACAGTAATACAGCCAGAACGAGTGGAGGCCATACGAGCTGCAGCGCTGCTGTAGTTGCTGTGATAATGGAATCAGTGTTGCTGCCACAGGGTGTGGTACTGCATTAGTGATAATGAATTTATATATTTCGCATTTAAAACACATTCAAACCGAAAGTGTTTTCCACGTGAGGCAAATGAAAGGACGACCACAGATGAACATGGCTTAAAAACAGAGCGAGTGGGTGAGCAGGGCACAGATCCTTCCTGTTTCACTTCCTCTTTCTGCTCCCATGAATTTTTGTGCTGGTTCATTTTTCCAAGATGTCAAAATCTGTAACAGTGAAGAAGTTGGAGTTTGAACTTGTGCTGGTGAGGATGGTTTTGTTTCCCGCTGATTGAATTCAGTGAAGTTCTTTTATATTTGTGTATGGGGCAGAAATATTTAGGTAAAATACAATCCTCAGTTCATGTTTCATGTGACTCAAGTACCAGAGAACTGGAAGTGTACATGGAGACAAAACAGCTTATTGTACTACTGACTCTCGTTTTGAGCTACTGGTACCCCAGGTGCTGATGGTCTGTCTCGTCATCACTGGAGGCAATCTCAGTGCAACGAGACATCGAAACGCGATTCCGCAGCCAGCGTCAATCCCATATCTCCACAGTGTGTGAGCGAACTCTGTCCTTCATGATGACAACGCTCGCCGCCGCAGAGCTCGCCGATAATCAGAGACTACCTATAACTGCAGGAACGGCCTGTTCATGCCAGAGTGACCAACACAACTGACTTGCAACACATGCTCCTCACATACAAGGTCTTGAATAATCAGGCCCCATCTTACCTTAAAGACCTCGTAGTACCGTATCACCCCAACAGAGCACTTCGCTCTCAGACTGCTGGATTACTTGTGGTTGCTAGGATACTTCAGAGTAGAATGGGAGGCAGAGCCTTCAGCTTTCAGGCCCCTCTTCTGTGGAACCAGCTCCCAGTT
>JAVDPK010002030.1:276564-288409 GCA_034780415.1 Cichlasoma orientale
TTTGACATACGAGCAATTTAAGTTACGAGCAAAGTCACGGAACGAATTAAACTCGTATGTCAAGGTACCACTGTATTCCTTGATGTATTTTTGTTTTGTTTTTTCTCGTTTTTTTTTTTTTTTTCTGTTGGCTGAAACCAAAAAGACACCTATACTGTACTTGTCCACTTAATTTAATCAGAGGTAGACGAAGCCTACGTTTGAATTCTGTTTTTGTATTAATTCTTTATTTGCTCTCAGACCGTTAAACACCATCAGGGCTGCAGCTGAAAAAATAAAAACTAATACTGTCTTACAGAAATTTAAACATTAATTTTATGAAATACTCAACTATAACCCCTCAGATTCTCCTATGTCTTAATGATAAAGCTGTGATACTGATAAGTCTGTGTGTAACATCTTCATATTTTCCTGCCACTAGCTACTTTTCCTTTGCAAAATCAGCAGCGCAGCAGCTGATATAACAATCAATGTGATTGGTCAGATGTTGTTAACACCTGGACCTAGATCGAGAAACCCTGGGTTAACTCAACGAGTTGATATCCAACTTCATATGACTGCTTATATTGGCTGCCAGTGTTAGGGTAAGTGAATCCAGACAACAAAAAGATACCATGGGTATGTAGAACTCACTTTACGCAGTGAGTAGAGGCTCCTGATGTTCCAGCTTGTGACTTTTGGCAATGATACTTTGTACATTTGTTTGTTTCATATGTAATTCCTATCAAATGTGTCAGTACAAAAAAAACAGTTTTGCTTTACTTGGCTCATAACAATAAACAAGTGATGCTGGGTACAACAAACCCCGCCCCCAGCAGACATTTTAGCTGATTTGATTTGTCCGTCTCACAAATGTGTCACTCTCCAAACACTGAATCACTGAGATAACACAGAGGTACGACTGTCCATGCCTATAATTTTCCTTTGACCTTTAACCTGAGGTCAAGGTTGCAGAGATTCAAACTCATCCAAGATTTTTAGAAGATGCATCTATGGTGTGAATTTGAACATGCTACCTCAGGAAAAAATTGACATCTGACCTCTGACCTTGACCCAGTAATTACCCAAAAATTTAATCAGGAATCTATGGGTTACTGGTCATCTTTCATGCAAATTTGATATGAATTGGACTGATAGTTTTGTTGTAATACTGTTAAACAGACAGACAGATACACCAAAAACAACACCCCATTCTCCCCTCCAGGGGCGGGATAATAAGACAGAACAAAGAAACATTTACACATGAAAACATTTCAACACTTAAGTCCCCTTAGTCACAACAGTGCAATGGCAGGGCTTATGCTGATGCAGAAGGAGCAGCCGAACTATGCAAACCAAGAGCCAAACACAACTGGTGGTCTCCACCAACCATGCATCTTATTAAATGTTTAGTTCTTCTGTAACACGGTGCCAAACTGTCCCATCTCAATATATTCAAGACAAAAACATCGGTCAAAATAGAAAGAAATAATTGGAAAAAATATTCTGGTAATACAAATTACGTAAACAATGACACAGTGAACAAAATTAAATTATACTTCTCAAATACAAAACCTCTTAGGTGCAAGGTAGGGTGGCATCCTTATTAAAAACCTACTGAGGCATTAATATGAACTGATTTGGATGAAAACAGATGTACCTTCTCGTTATGGAGGATTCTCATCACACATGGATTACACTGGAATCTGCAGAAAGTTCCTTTTTCAACAAACATTTTCTTGAGTGCTACTAAATGATTTCAGTCCTGGGCAAAGAAAAACTTGTTTCCCTTGTGTGTGATGGTTAGCTCAGTAATTTTCTGCGTTCATAATTCCATCAGTCAAAACAGATCCCCCCAACACCACTGCACCCCCAAGCCATGACAGTCTCCACCATGTTTTACAGGTGGCTGTAGATACTCCGTGTACCTCTCTCCTAACCTCTTACATATATACACTGATGATAATTTGAACCAAAAGTTTCTAGTTTGAATTCATTGCTCCATACGACCTGTTGGCACTGATTTTCAGTCCAGTTCAGACAGCTTCCCCTCCCTACGCTTGGGTCTGCTAATCAGACGGTTGGTGGTTCGATACCTGGCTGCTCCAGTCTGCATGCCAAGGTGCTGAACCCCAAGTTGCTCTCCCATGCATTCATTGGAGTGTGAATGTTTGTGAATGTGAGACAGAAAGCACTTAGTCATAGAAAAAAGTGCTTGTGTGAATGGGTGAATGAGGTATGTTGTATAAAGTTCTTTGAATGTTTAAGCAGAAAAGCGCTATATAAGAACCAGCCCATTTACCATTTATTAGCTGTGAGCTACTGTGAGCAGGCACACAAGACACAATTGCCATGCATCATCCTAAAACTGTTCTTTAAGCCTGGCAATAGAATACAAGCAAAGTTGGCTGGAAAGCTAAACCATACCACCAAAATGTCTTACCACGACTGAGTCCATCAGGGCCTCTGAGTATCCGGCATTCCTCTATCTGTCCATATGGTGAAAACATCAGCCGGATGTCATTCTCGTTACACTTCTTGGAGATCATTCCAATAAACAGCTTCCTGTCCTCCACTGCTGTATTAAACACAAGACAACATTAAACCTGCCTGCATTGTGTCAAGAATAATGGTGCTTTACAACATTTAACATGAATATTTTTAGTGGGTATGACAAAATCCCTACCATTGTTTTTCTCACTGTCAGCTGGCTTCATTTGGATTGGGTGGTGCATCTAAGCAAGACAAAAAATAAAATAACATATTATTTCTTAAAATGCACAAACATGCATAGAAACAGAAACACATGGGTTGGTTTTACATGCAAAGTTGTGAAAAATTAAGTATTTGATGGAGATTGTGGGCTCATATCCCACGTGACTTTAGGTAATGGAAATTTATTTCTATTACATGCAAACTCAATGCGCGTCACACAGAAGATAAAAACATAAAAACCTCTGTAGGTTTACGATGCCTTAAAGCAGTGAGAACACCAAAAAGGCCTGTGTAAATAACAAGACCCATCACAGATGGGGATATCCTCCTGCGATTGATGAAAACGTAAAATTAATGTAGACAGGATAACATTACAGTTCCAGTTCATAATAGAAAACCCTTCAGCAGACATCTTATTACTGTCTGTAAAACTGTTGTCTTTGTCTGTTCAGTTCTAAGAAGTTTCAAGACATCCAATAGTTAATGTCACTGTATTATCTGCATAAGAATAGTAGAATATTTTATGATTCTTTATGACAGTACCAAGTGGGAGCATGTAAAGGTTAAAGAGTAATGGACCAAGGATAGACCCTTGAGGAACCCCTGACTGAATTTTGATTTGTGCAGATCTAAAACTGCTAATTGAAACATAAAAACTTCTACCCTTTAAACAAGATGAAAGCCAATCAAGAACCTAATCTGTAGCGCCTGACCAATAGAGAATTCTGAAGACCAATACTGACACCAATATTTGGTGATTGGGGAAAAAAAAAACATCTTACATCGGCCAATATTTTTTGCTTTCAGAGACATGAAACACCAACAGATTTCCCTAACATTTCTTATGTGCAGTTATTTGAGTCTTTACGAAGATAAGACAAGCAGTGTAAAAATTATCCTGTTTTATCATCATGGATTACTCATTTACGTTCAGACCAATTCTATTTGGATCAGCTGGTTGATGTGATGTTGACACCTGGGAAGCTGCAGAGTGCCCTCTGCATGTAAACTGTGCAACATGAATACTCACATAGTTAAATTGTGTTTCTGCCTTTAAATGCTGATACAAAAAATATCAGCAAAGAGCCCATGTGAGCAAATAAGTCAAGTGGGCTCTAATGTATAGATGGCAATGAGCCCAAAGAGGAAACATGGGCCTCCCCTCCTGTAGGCCCACCACCATTTATTCTTGCTCCTCTTCCGTAGCCCAGTAAATAAATGGATGAATAAGTAACCACAGTAGTTCAGGGGGTCAATATTAGCCAGGTTTTATGTTTTCAATAAAATAAACACTTGTGTTTCATTCCGTATATTGCGTGTATTTGTTTCTAGTTACTTAAAACCAGGGGTAAAAGTAAGCAGGTACGGTCCAGTACTGCGTACCACTAAAAGATTCTGCACCGGTACGCAGTACCTGGAAGAGGGGGAGGGGCTGTTTGCTGTAAAGCCGTCATTCAGAACCAGTCACGGCTGCACTTTGGGTCAGAATAGATCCGCTAGCAATAAGCAGTCTAAGACACGACTTAATCAGTTAATAAATAGCTTTTTTGTTCATTTCAAATTGTTTCTGAACTGTTCGTGCTATCCTGGAGCCTCAAGTCTCTAGCTTCTCTCCCCTCAGAGACCGAGCCTTTCGTCAACGGCCAGCCTTTAAAATGTTCACTGCTACGTTTAATACCTGTCTGCTCGTTACAAAATATCCCAATTAAAAGCAAAGACAGATTAATGACCGGAGATTTCATTTACGCTACACAACAGCGCCTTTACCTCCAAAACGCAGTGGTTGCCAAGGGCACTGAGGTTTGAGAAAGTTTGGTGATTATTTATTTTCAGAAGTTTTGTATTGGTGGACAGAGCCAGAATGCATGGAGGTGGTCATCAGTTGTGTTAAGTGTACAGAGTGTGCAAACATCACACACACACACGTTTTTTTGTCATAGTACCGGCAAGTATTTAAAACTACTTTCACCCCTGCTTAAACAGAGAGACACAGACCCTAGACCGGGGACATTCTTGGCAACTATGGCAAAGGCAAAAAAAGAAAAAAAGACCAGTCAACTGGTCTAAAAGTAAGAAACATTTAAAACCATCTTGGACAAGCCAATCTTGGACAAGGTTAAACATTTGTTAGATACACTATATGTCAAAAAGTATTTGCTCGTCTGCCTTCACACACATATGAACTTGAGTGACATCCCATTTTTTATTCCATAGGGTTTAATATGATGTCGGCGGACGCTTTGCAACTATAACAGCTTGAACTCCTTGGGGACAGCTTTCCACAAGGTTTAGAAGTGTTTATGGGGATTTCTGACCATTCTACCAGAAGTGCATTTGTGAGGTCAGACACTGATGTTGGAACAAGAATGCCCGGCTTGCAGTCTTCAGACTAATACATCCCAGAGGTGTTCTGTTGGTTTGAGGTCAGGACTCTGTGCAGGCCATCAAGTTATTCCACACCAAACTAGCTCATCCATGTCTTTATGGAGCTGCTTTGTGCACTGGTGTGCATTCATGTTGGAACAAGTAAGGCACCATCCCCAAAATGTTCCCACAAAGTTGGAGCATCAAATTGTCTGAAATGTCTTGGTATGCTGAAGCATTAAGAGTTCCTTGCACTGGAATTAAAGGGCTGAGCCCAACTCCTGAAAAACAACCCCTCCACCAATCTTTACACTTGGCACAATGCAGTCAGACAAGTACCACTCTCCTGGCAACCACCAAACCCAGACTAGTCCATCAGATTGGCAGATGGAGAAGTGTGATTTGTCACTCCAGAGAACACGTCTCCACTGTTCTAGAGTCTATTGGTGGCGTGCTTTACACCACTGCATCCGGCGCTTTGCATTGAGACTAGTGATGCAGGGCTTGGATACAGCTGCTCAGCCATGGAAACCCATTCCATGAAGCTTGATTTTACATACCTGTGGCCATGGAAGTGATTGGAACACCTGGATTCAATGATTTGGATGGGTGAGTGAAAACTTTTAGCAATATAGTGCACAAATATTGTATGTGTATTTAAGACTTATATGAAATAATTACTTGTATTCCTCAATCAGATCATATTTTATATGTCACTGAAATTTGTGTCACTTTCTCCTGTGTTTAACACTATACACACACTACTTCAGATTACTTTGTCAGGTGAGGCTAACATTAGCAATGCTAGCACCAGTAGGCCTCCTTTCACGCAGGCTAATATATAGACATGGTGACATGTCAGTTTAATCAGCCTACATTTTACAACCATTTATTTTCTACATCAAAGTACTGTAAACTTTTCTACATTTTCCAGCTATCATGTGCTTACTTTCCACCTTATTCGCTTACAACTTCCCGAGAGAGTGAGAGGGACACAGGTGTCTGTCGGCACTGCAGCTCAAGTTAGTGGATTAGTCGTGAATGATGTTTTAACAGCTTTGAACAAACAAGTAACTGCCATTGCACATTAATAAAATAAATACACTGCTCAAAAAAAATAAAGGGAACACTCCTAGTTCACATCCTAGTTTGAGTGTTCCTTTTATTTTTTTGCGCAGTGTATATTACAGCTGACAGGTGTTTCATAGAATTTTTAAAAAATCACCGCATGCATGTTGAGGTGATCACCTGGTGGCCAGTATGCAAAAAATCCAATGTGGTCGCCATCAGAAAAATAAAATGGCGTATTTCAGCTTCTGTTACCAGTAGAACCTTGTTATTTATCTTATTTACCTTATTTATTTATCTTTCTCACAAGAAAGCAGTTGGCGAAGAATTGGCACAGACTTCGCACCTTCAAGTCACTGAGGACAAAGCTAAAAAAAATAATTGACATGGGTATCTCAGCAGGTTGTGATAGTTGGCTTGATATACTGGGCCAAGGAACCAAGATCCACAGGCAGTGGGTGTCTGAGTAGCGCTACTGAGCCATCCAGGCATTTATGTAATCAAGACACAAGAAACAGTCTAACAGAGTACGAGTCATTCTTTTTGAGAAGGACATAAATTTGACTATCGTCGGCTTAACAGTGGAACGAATTGCCGTATGGAACCAAGTGGGAGCACATGGACAGAGAAGTGGGTCTAAAACTGAGCTCTGTGAGACCCTACACAAGAGAGGAGCAGAGGAGAATACAGTCACCGAGGCTGACACAGAAACTTGGATCTGATAAGCAGGATATGAAAAACTCCTGGGTTATGTCCTTGATGCCCACCCACTGCTCCAAACAAGGGAGTAAAATTTCAAGATTCACTGTGTCAAATGCTACAGTTAAATCTAAAAGAATAACACAGTCACAATCAGTAGCGGAAAATATGTTGTTATAAACTCTTAAGAGATTGATTCAGTGCTGTGTAAGGTTCTGAAAACGGACAGGAAAACCTCTAGAACGTTATGGTCTTCTAGAAAGTGTACAATCAATTAATAGCCTATCGTCTTGAAGATTTTAGAAAGAAAGGGTAGTTTGGAGATAGGCTTGTAGTTAGCAGAACTCTTCATGCATATCTTTACTCTAGACCAGCAATCTCAAACTCCCGGCCCGCGGGCCGCATCCAGCCCCGCCCCCTACTTCTGGTCCACGATTTGATGTCAAAAATATAAGACTTTTTGGCCCTTTAAGTTACTTTTTTGACATTTTGCTAACTCCTCTTAATTGGAGGGGAAAGCCGGATGCCAGGAGTTTGAGACTGCTGCTCTAGACAATCCTTGACAGGATCAATACATACTGTAGGGACAATTACTCACACTCACATTCACATCTCTGGACAATTTAGAATCACCAATTAACCTAGTGTGCATGTCTTAGGACTGTGTGTGTAAACCATAGTACTTAGAAAGAACCTAGTGTGCCATTCAGCCTTTTTCATAACCTTTCTTTTATTCCACAGGACAAAAATATATTTTAAAACAACTACAACTCCATTATCCCACCCAACTAGAAATAAAAGTGGCTTGCATCAAAAATTAAACATATAGAAGTATGATTATAAAGATAGGGATTAAAATTAAAAATTTTCAGACAATAAAAAAAAACATTTCTGGCCTTCACGGTGACACCTAATTAAATAAATGACTTTCTTTTTTTCAGGAAATACTCTTCTGTTCTATCCTGCACCCAAGACGTGCCCAGGAGGCATCCTAGTCAGATGCCCAAACCACCTCAACTGGCCCTATTTGGCTGTGGAGGAACAGTGGCTTTACTTTGGCTGCGCTCCTCACACTCTCTAAGGGAGAGGCCAGCCACCCTTCGGAGGAAGCTCATTTCTGCCACTCGTATTTGCAATCTCATTCTTTCAGTCACTACCCAAAGATCATGACCATAGGTGAGGGTAGGGATGTAGATTGACTGGTAAATAGACAACTTTGCTTTCACACTCAGCTCCCTCTTCACCACGACACACCGGTGCAGCGTCCGCATCACTGCAGATGCAGCCCCAATCCGTTTGTCAATCTTCCGTTCCCCTCTCCCGTCACTCGTGAACAAGACCCTGAGATACTTGAACTCCTCCACCTGGGGCAGCAGCTTGTCCATGAGCTGGAGTGGGCACTCCACCCTTTTCCGGCTGAGGACCATGGCCTCAGACTTAGAGGTGCTAATTCTCATGCCAGTCGCTTCACACTCGGCTAGAAATTCTGTTCATAAAAATTATCAACAGAATCTGTGACAAAGGGCAGCCCTGGCGAAGCCTAACACCCACAGGAAACGAGTCCAACTCACTGCCGGCAATACGGACCAATCTCTTGCTGTGGTTGTACAGGGACTAAATGACCCGCAACAACGAGCCAGACACCCCATACTCCCGCAGCACCTCCCACGGGATAGCCCGAGGGACGCGGTCGAATGCCTTCTCCAAGTCCACAAAACACATGTAGACTGGATGGGCAAACTCCCACGCATACTCAAATATCCTTGAGAGGATGATGGGCTGGTCTAGTGTTCTGCGACCAGGATGAAAATCGCATTGTTCCTCATGAATCTGAGGAACTAATGGACGGAACCTCCTTTCCAGCACCCTGGCATAGACCTTACCAGGGAGGCTAAGGAGTGTGATCCCCCAATAGCTGGAGCACACCCAGAACATGCACACCCTTTAAGAAGGGGGGCCGCCCTTATTAATGATGGGGACCACCACCCCAGTCTGCCAATCCAGTGGCACTGCCCCAGATCTCCATGTGATGTTGCAGAGTCGTGTCAACCAAGACAGCCCTACAACATCCAGAGCTTTCAGGAACTCAGAGCAAATCTCGTCCACCCCAAGGGCCCTGCCACCAAGGAGTTGTTAAACTACCTCAGTGACCTCACCCCCAGTGATGGACGAATTGTCCCCTTCGTCCCCAGACTGTGCTTCCACTACAGAAGGCATGTCAGTGGGATTAAGGAGGTCCTCAAAATATTCCTTCCACCATCTGACTATAGCCTCAATTGAAGTCAGCAGCGCCCCACCTGCACTAAGGGTGGCTGTAGCTCAGGAGGTAGAGCAGGTCACCCACTGATCGGAAGGTTGGTGGTTCGATTCCTGGCTGCTCCAGGCCACATGCCAAAGTATCCTTGGGCAAGATACTGAACCCCAAGTTGCTCTCCGACGCAAGCGTCGTAGTATGAATGTGTATGATTGTTAGACAGTAAGTGCTTGTATGAATGGGTGAATGCAAACGTGTTGTATAAGCGCTTTGAGTGCTCCGAGAGAGTAGGAAAGCGCTATATAAGAACTAGTCCATTTACCATTTACTATAGACCGTGTGAGTAGAGCACAGCTTTCCGCTCTTGAGTCACCTGATGGTTTGCCAGAATCGCTTCGAGGTCGTCCAAAAGTCTTTTTCCATGGCCTCACTGAACTCCTCCCACACCCAAGTTTTTGCTTCGGCCACCACCTGAGCCACGTTCCGCTTGGCCTGTCGGTACCCGTCAGCTGCCTCTGGAGTCCCACAGGCTAACCAAGCCCGATAAGACTCCTTCTTCAGCTTGATGGCTCCTTTCACCTCTGGTGACCACCATCTGGTTCGGGGATTACCACCTCGACAGGCACCAATCACCTTGCAGCCAGAGCTCTGAGCACAGCCTTAACAATCGAGGTGCAGAACATGGTCCTTTCGGACTCACTGTCCTCAGCCTCCCTCGGAATGCTGTCGAAGTTCTGTCAGAGGTGACATTTGAAGATCTCGTGGACTGGGGCCTCTGCCAGGCATTCCCAGTGCACCCTCACAACACGTTTAGGTGCGCCGGGGTCTGTCCAGTATCCTCCCCCACCACCTGATCCAACTCACCACCAGGTGGTGATCAGTTGACAGCTCAGGTCCTCTCTTCACCCAAGTGTCCAGAACATACAGCTGCAGATCTGATGATACGATTACAAAATCAACCTGCCACCTAGGGTGTCCTGGTACCACGTGCACTTACGGACATCCTTATGTTCGAATATGGTGTTCATTATGGACAAACTCTGGTTTGCACAGAACTCCAATAACAAAACACCATTCGGGTTCAGATTGGGCAGGCCAATCCTCTCAATCACGCCCCTCCAGGTCTCACTGTCATTGCCCATGTGAGCATTGTAGTCTCCCAGCAGGACTATGGAGTCACTGGATGGAGCACCCTCGAGCACATCACCCAGCGACTCCAAGAAGGGTTGGTAATCTGAACTGTCATTCGTGCATAAGTGCAAACAACAGTCAGGACCTATTCCCCGGCCCAAAGGCACAGGGAAGCAACCCTCTCATCTACTGGTGAAAACTCGAACATAGGCGGCTAGCCAAGGGGATACAAAAATACCCACCCCAGCTCACCGCCTCTCACCGTGGGCAACTCCTGACTGGAACAGAGTCCAGCCCCTCTCCAGGAGACTGGCTCCAGAGCCCAGGCCATACGTTGAGGTGAGCCCGACTATATCTAGCCAGTATCTTTCATCCTTGCGCACTAGCTCAGGCTCCTTCCCCACCAGAGACGTGACATTCTATTTCCCAACAGCCAGTCTCAATAGCCAGGAATCGGTCTGCCAGGGCCTCCACCCTTGGCCACTACCCGACACTTTTTATTTTCTGTTTACTTAAAAAAAAATTATATTATTATTATCGGGCTGATTATGTAAGTAGAACACCACACAAAGAATCCAGAGGGTAAGAACCTAGTGCAGCTGTGTGGACAACTGCAAAGAAAAATAGAGATGTAATAAAGATGTAAAATGAAAATCATATCCACCTTTTTCATGGTCAACCAAAAAATTTACCCAAAATTTAAGTTAAAGCCTTTCATATGAACCTGCATGCGGTGGAAGGGCAGATCAAAAAGACTGTCACCTACCCCTGGCAAAATCTTCATGTTGTGCAGAGCATTCTGTGCTTCTAAGGCTGATTTGCGGCTATAGTAAGTTACAAAACAGCAACCTGCCAGAGATTGAAAAAGAGAAATATTACACAGCTGACTCACATCATACATCATACAGAGATTATGCTTCTTTTTTTTTTTTAGTAATTAAAAAAAACACAGAACATTAACGTGACAAACCAAAAATAAAATCAAAGACTTTTTAGAGGTCAGCAGTGTCACAAGCCTTTTTAAATTATTAGAATAAACACAATTCATGCACTGCTTCAAGTACTTTATCATTGTGAAATGAAATAAAATGCCGACTGACTTTCTAAGTCACAATTACAGACAAACAATCTGACATAAAACCAAACCAATAGTTGTCCTTTTCTTGTCTTTATCTAACACACAGTGACCACACCTGATGCAGGCTTTATAAAGTGAAGGAACTCTTGTGCTTTAGCACTTCTCTGAAAGCTACTTGGAGTCAGATGTTCCAATTAAGGAAATAAAATTAAAAACATGGGTTGTAGTCTCCATCGTTATAAGTAAAGGCATACAAAGTCTGAGTACTGATAAACTTTTATGGGAGCTTAGAAGAAGCACTATATTAATGCATGAAGTTCAATTCAATTCAATTTTATTTATATAGCGCCAAATCACAAAAAACAGTTACCTCAAGCTGCTTTATATTGTAAGGTAAAGACCCTAGATATGCTGTGGATGAGAGCCAGAGGTTAATAATAAATAATTATTAAATACAGAGTGGTGTATGAACTGAGTAAAAAAATAGCTGAATGAAAAGAAATACTCAGTGTATCATGGGAACCCCCCCCCCCAGCAGCCTAGACCTATAGCAGCAT
>JAVDPK010002030.1:288509-300866 GCA_034780415.1 Cichlasoma orientale
CTTGTATGTGAGGAGAAGGATTTTAAATTCTATTCTAGATTTAACAGGGAGCCAATGAAGAGAAGCCAATATGGGAGCAATCTGCTCTCTTTCTAGTCCCTGTCAGTACTCTAGCTGCAGCATTTTGGATCCGCTGAAGGCTTTTCAGGGAGCTTTTAGGACAGCCTGATAATAATAAATTACAATAGTCCAGCCTAGAAGTAATATACACATGAATTAGGTTTTCAGCATCACTCTGAGACAGGATGTTTCTAATTTTAGAGAAACTGTGCAAATGCAAAAAGCAGTCCTGTATATTTCCTTAATATGCGCATTGAAGGACATATCCTTCAAATGACAATGCAGTGTTGAGGCTGTCATTTTCAGAATCTACATGGATGTTAAAATCACCCACTATAATGATTTTATCTGAACTGAGAACTAAATCATAAAAGGTCTGAGAAATCAGACTCTGAGTAAGGGCCAGGTGGATGATAGATAATAACAAATAAAACAGGTTTTTGAGTCTTCCAATTAGGGTGAACAAGGCTATAAGTCAGGCTTTCAAAAGAATTAAAACTCTGTCTGGGTCTTTGGTTAATTACTAAGCTGGAATGGAAGATTGCTGCTACTCCTCCTCCTCAACCTGTGCTTCGAGCATTCTGACAGTTAGTGTGACTCGGGGGTGTTGATTCATTTAAACTAACATATTCATCCTGCTGTAACCAGGTTTCTGTAAGGCACAATAAATCAATATGTTGATAAATTATTAAATCATTTATTAATAGAGACTTAGAAGAGAAAGACCCTCAAAAGAATTTCTGAAGACAAACTGCCTACAAATTTAGTAGCAGTCATAAATTTCCTAATCTTCCTAAAATGGACCATCATGCAAAGACCATACCAAAACCACACCGTGCAGTCCTAAGACAGGTGAAAAAGAACCCAAAGAGAGGGGGAGGGTACAAAAATTCTCTAAAGATCATTCAATCTTTGACTACAGGGACGTTCAAAAGCACTTCTGCGGACGTACAGTACTGTGTAAAAGTCTTGTGCCACCTCTCATTTCTTTATATTTTGTTAGGAAAATGGGAAATAGGTGCAGTGATTTATTGAAATATGCAAACACACATGGAAATACAGTATATAAGACAAAAACAGAGTTTGTACAATTCTACTAAGTATAAAATCAATATTTGGTATGACCCCATTGATTCTTCAGAACAGCCTGAACTCTGAGGCAGCTTTTTCTATAATTTCTTTAAGCAGTCTTCAGGAACAGTTGCCTTTTGTTCTGTTCTCTGTCAGGATGATGTCACACTTCTTCAATAATGTTGAGCTCTGAGGAGGCCAATCCATGACTGACGGGGTTCCACTGTGTGTTTTTCTTTCCAGCTGTGCTTTTACCACACTGACAGTGTGTTTGGGGTCGGTCATGCTGAAAAATCATGCTGTTGCCAAACAGATGCTTTCCAGAAGATACCCCATGGTGGACCAAAATCTGAGTGAATTATGAATGCAGGAAAGTACCATCAAATCAGACCAGATCCCAACGCCACTGGCTAAAATGCAGCCTGAAACATGACAGAGCCCCCACTGTTTTACACTCACTCTTGTACCTCTCTCCTTCATAAACACTACGATGATTTGAAACAAAAATTTCAAATTTGGATTCATTATCGTTCCATAAGACATGTTACCACTTTATCAAATTACACAGGTCCAGCTCTTGCGTAATGTAGCATACCTCAGCCTGTCCTCCTTGTTTCTCTTCTTTAAGAATGGCTTCCTGACAGCCGCCCTTCCACTGAGACCATTCCTGACGAGGCTTCAGAGAAGAGTAGATAGATCAGCTGACGGTCCAGATGCACCCCTCGGGTCCTTTTTCAGGTCTTTTCTGGATTTTTTCCTATTTCTTAAGGACATGACTTTCAGATACTCTTTATCCACTACAAATGCTTTGTTTTTAGGCCTGCCACTTCTTCTTTTATCCTCTGCTTGTCCAGTTTCTTCAGGGGTTTTTTTGGGTTTTTTTTTAAAGAGACACTGCACACATTGCTGACATATACCAAATTTTTGGCTAATAGCTCTTTAGGAATCCCCCTGTTGGTGCAAAAATACTATTTTATGCTTGCCAAACTGTTATCTTTGATGCTTTTTATATATTGAAAGAAATGGGAACAAATGATGAGTTTTCATGACAGGCTGCTACTAACAAAGTGTGTAAAGATACAATTTAAAATTGGCTCTTTGCCAAGTTGTCTGTTATGTGCAGACACAATACTGGTTTATCCCTTTGTATGTTTGATTGATTCATAGGTCAGTCTTTAAGAGTAGTTCCAGATAAGAACAGCATGAAATCAGCATAACTTGGGAAATCACCATTTCCAAATTTGAATATATTACATGAGAATTTTGTTAGGCGATAGGAAAATAAAATCGTATGCCTTATTTTCAGATTGAGCACTTCCGTGCTGAGTGAGCAACACCCACTTTTTGGGAGGCCTGTCCACTAAAGTACCTTTACCCCTGATTATCTAGAACCTGAGTGAAGATCCCATGGGTTTGACAATTGCAGTTGATAGGCCGTATGGGTTATCTGTACAACTGACAAAAAATCTGTGGGACCTTCATGCAGATCTGCAGCAGCACCACCTGGCTTCACTCCATTCATTGATTTTGGTCCTGTAAGGAGGTCAGTATCTCACATCTTCTTACAGATTTCTTTATTGCCATTTAATCAATACCGGATGGGTATTACAAAACATCAATAAGAATTAGCAGATTAAAATAAAAAAAGAAAAAAAAAGTGGTTCTCAAATTAGGTGTGATCACTGAACTTCAGGCCACACCCACCAAAATCTGCTTAAACTCTCAAATATACTTAAACCATATTAAGATACATCAATATGTTCTATTTCAGTTTCTATCACAATAGTGTGTGGGCATCCCATAATAAATGGTTAAAACGAACCCGTTTTGGGGCATATTTTCACTCTTTGTTACTTTGTACATGTAACTGCACTGTTGGTACACTGAAGATGTAACGACTCATTAACAGCTGTCGGTCTTCCAAGTATAAACATATGCAAATGTGCTGCATCACTTGCTATTCCAGGATTACCTTTTTCTCATGTTCAACTTATCTGATCATGATCTTACAAAGCTGTTGGTGATCACCCAGTTTCTAGGAAGTAGGCCAATTAAGACACTGTTAACATCCTGGTTCATTAGTAACAGCTGTATACTGATATGAATGACAGTTAACCCACTGGAGCCATGCATTTCTTATCCAATCTTGCTATAGAAAATAGAACTTTGAGGATTTTGCTCCATGCCTTAATTTTGTGCTTTTCACAACAAACTGCTCCTAACTCTATAACTCTAATAGTCCTACTTCCTGGATCAGAAGCACGCAGTATACATCATAGATCATGTACTGTAGAAACAGAAATGTTTGTGGCCTGTTTTCTTCACACATTTGCAGCCTTTACACACTCGAAAAAACGACACGAAACTCCGAATCTTTCGGATGCGAACTTGTTGTGTAACCTTTATACACACACACACCGAACGCGTTAGTTTTTGTGAATAATTTGTCCTCATAAAATGCACTGTAAAAAAAATGATTTGACATCAAGCGATGATGTGATGAGGTCCTGATGTTTCTGAACAAGAGAAGAAACTGAGATTCTGGGTTCACCCAACTCTCACGAGGACGCAGCAGCAGGGAGAATTTCATAGTTTGATCCCGGAGTTAAAGCTGCATCACGGCCGCTTTCATACATATTTCAGGATGTCAGTGGGCACTTTGAGCTCTTGTTGCCAGAGTTGGAACCACATCTGAGGAGGCAAAGAAATAATTTCAGTGACTCGACTGACCCGGAGCGCCGTGCAGCTGTGTGTCTGAAGGAAAACGGTATTATTTTACTGTTCACTGTACATTCAGTGTAGCAGTGCACGTTTTAAGCTATGAGCTAATAAAAATAATAATAATAATAATAATGCATTAGCTGATGTTGCCAAATGCAGCGGTCTGATTGGTCTGATTGGTCAGATCTGTTTAAAAATGGAACTTGATCCGAAAAAATAAACGCGGTCTGAACGGCTGCATTAAGAATAGATGAGTCCGAAAAATATTTTTAACAAATGAAACATTCGCACGAATTGTACGCGTCCGGTGTGTAAAGGCCTTTACTGGAAATACATGAAGTTCACACTTTCACACCTTCATTTTTGTGCGAAGTTGTGATCACTGTGAAAATGTTAGGCTCACAAAGATTTCTGGGTCTACGGCACGCCTTTCCAAAAGCCTAGCAGACACTAGGACGTTTTGTTAGTTAGGTTATTAGCTCCACATTTAGCTAAATGCATTCTGTTAGTTCAACAGTTCTAGGAAGAACACCTGTGTTGATATGCACTGCCGCCACACACCCACGCAGATTCTGTACATTACACACTACATATAAGCATCTGTCAACAGTGAAACGATTGCATTGAAAAGGGCTGATTTGGACAATTTCTTATGTAATGCTCCTATTTTTTTATATATATATAAACTAAAACAGAAGTTTTTGGTAAAAACAAAAACTTTGTGGCCCGTCTCCTCCGACAGGCTACAAAGACCTAAAATGACCCCTCCCACCCAGGACACTCTCTATTCGCCAGTCTCCTCTGGCAGGCTCAGAGTCATGCGAGTCCACACCGACGGGTTAAAATGCAGCTTATTCCCTACGCCCATTACCTCCCAGCCCAGCAATACCGACTACTGAAATAGCTGCTTGCACTTTAGTGATTGTGTGTTGTATTTGCCACTGACTATTTGTTTATTACGTATTGCATTTTTGATTTTTAGTGCTATGAGAGATTCCTGACAAACAGAATTTCATTGTAGTCTTTTGTACAATAGTAAAGCTTCTCATCTAAAATAGGACATATTGATTTATCTTTATGTGGTTTAAGTAGTCTTAAGAATGTAAGCAGACTTTAGTGGGTGTGGCCTGAAGTTCAGCAACCACACCCACAGGAAATCTGTGGGATCTGTAAGTGGATACTCATGTCCTTAAAATCAATGAATGGAGTAATCCAGGTGGTGCTGCTGCAGATCTGCATGAAGGTTCCACAATTTATTTTGCCACTCGCATAAATAACCCATATGGCCGATCACCTGCAATTGTCAGACCCACGGGCTCTTCAATCAGATTCTAGATAATCAGGGGTAAAGGTATTTCACTGCCTCCCACAAAGTTGGCAGCGCCCACTCAACACGGGGTTAATCTGAATGGATTAATGCAAAAATGAAGCATAATATTTTTTTCACCTAACACCATTATCATGTAATTGGAACTGATTTGGAGATGGTGATTTCCCAAACGTGCTGATCTTATCTGGAATTACTCTTAAGTAACTTAGATCATATAAATACACTAATTAAAGAAAATAAATCATCTCAAAGTGATCAGGTGATCAGGACTGGATTGTAATGATTAGGGTCTTTACAATATAAAGCACCTTGAGGCGACTGTTCGTTGTGATTTGGTACTATATAAATAAAATTGAATTGAATTGATTTAAAAAAAATGGCCAAAGAAAAACTCAAAGACCTTCAGAAAGTCCTGAGAGCTGCTGCTCAAGACCACTTTAAGAAATTACAAGAACGCCCGGCTCCTTGGAATCAAAATATAAAGAAATGAGAAGTGACTCAAGACTTTTGCACAGTACTGTATAAATCAGAAGTTTCGTTTTTCAGCAGAAAATATTTAAAGAAAAAAATTCCACACAAACATCAACAGCTGATACCAGCAGCAAACATGGAGGAGGGTTACAATACAACCTCGGGGTCAGGACAGATGCCCACGACCTGAAGTTAAGGAGAAGCTGGCTAATAAAACAATGACCCAAAGCACATGAGTAAACTGACAGAATGATCCGGAAAGACAAGTCAGAGTCCTGACTTCCATCTAAGTGAAATGCTGCAGCATGACCTCACTGCTAATTTCATAAGCAGTCACCAGGAATGCCTGATGCAGGCTGTTGATGCTGAAGGAGGTCCTACATGTTACAACATTCACTTAGTTACTTTTTTCAGTCTGCTCAGGCAACGTTAAAGAAGACAGAGGGGTGCATCACAGGCCTGACACTTCCAGGTATGTTGTGCACCTGAAGACAGCGTTTACATTACAGTCTGCCTTTGGTGGCAGCATCTGCCTCGTCCATGACGACACAACATGCTAAACACACTACACAACAGTCTAAACACACTACACAACAGTCTAAACACACTACACAACACATTCCAAACACGCCAAATGTCACAAATCTCTCAAATTTCAAAACTCGCTATCACAGTCCGTCTTTCGCCCCGTCACCTTTCACCTGTTCCTCATCAACCAAGTGCCACGCATTGCCATATAATTTTTAATTGGTTGACGTGGTGCATTTTTCCACCAACAGGAAACCGGATATCATGATTTCCTTTTTTTTTTCCTTTTTTTGTACTCACAAGCGCTTTCTGCCAGCGAAAATCACGTTTTTACCATTTCGTCCTGCACCAAATGCACATAAACATGAGGATAATATTCAGGAAATAGCATGACGTAAATTATTGATCATAAGTCTGATTTACTCGGTATATCAACACAATTTAAAAACTGGTACACAGTTTGAAGTCTGCACTTTGACACTCAGCGAGGACGCCTTCTGCTGCTATGCCATCTTAAATCGGTGATGTCATTTGGACCCGCCAGCACGTCTTTTGACTCCGGAGGGTTAAACTGGGGAATTACCGTGAACTTCCAACTGGTCTTCCGCACCATCAACATACACGTACACACAAACTCCCCATTTGCAGTTTTCAGTGGCGTACACGTGGCTAATCTCCAGAAGTGGGACCAAAAAAATATCTTATAATTATATCATTTTTTTGTAATAATAAAATAATATATACATAATAATATAAAGCCGTATTAAGATTTGAGACATAACGCTCTGTATCGTTTAATTTTAACCAAATTCAACAAAAATAATTTCTCTGAGGTGGTGCTGAGTGAACATCAGTGTTAGACATACAGTACCAGTCAAAGTTTGGACACTCTCATCCTATTAGTTTCAGTAAATTGTGTTTGTCTATAATTGTGACAGAGTCGAAGCTCAGACACCTTTATTCCTCCCACTGTACTGTTAAATTTAAGGATTGCATATTAGACTACTACAGATTCAGAATGAGCACAGCTGCTGCATTACGCCGCTCTCATTTGGGGACTGCTGTTTGTTGTTTATCTTATGTGAGTGTTACTACATGATGACCTTTGCTCTGTGGTGGATTTTGGCTGCGGTCTCGGAGGACGTTAATCTCATAGACTGCTCCATAAGGTTCAAACAGTTCACGAAGCTGCTCCTCGGACCAGGACCGCGGAATCTGCCCAACAAACATCTTAATGGCATCGATATCTGGTTGGTCAGGGTGGTCCAGGGACCCATTCATCTTCTTCCCACTGCAAAGACAAAGACACCTGAGCATTAGCTGGGGCTAGAAACAAACAAATGTAAAACATTCAACAATAGTGAACTTAATCAAAAAACATGCACAAGAATAATTTGGCAGGCAGTGGTCAAGGCCACATTTTATTTTCTCTGGAGCATGAAGTAAAGATCGTGTCGTCTACTGATTAATTCTGTTAATAAGCCAATTATAGGCTTATTTGCCCCTTTATTAGGTACACCTGTTCAACGGCTCATTAATGCAAATATTAAATCAACCAATCACACGGCAGCAACTCAACGCATTTGGGCATGTAGACATGGTCAAGCTGACATGCTGAAGTTCAAACGGAGCATCAGCATGGGGAAGAAAGGTGATTTTGGTTGGTTGTTGGTGTCAGGCAGGCAGAGGAGCAGATGGGCTACAGCAGCATAAATCCACACCGGGTGCCACCCTATCAGCCAAAAACAGGAAGCTGAGGCACTTCCCGTGGCCTCACCAACACTGGAGGACAGGAGACTGGAAAAGCTGCCTGGTGTGAGCAGCAGATTTTTGTGGTGACGTTCAGATGGAAGGGCCAGAATTCGGTGTAAACAACATGAAAGCATGAATCCTGCCTTGTATCAACAGTTCAGGCCGGTGGTGGTGTAATGCTGTGGTTTCAGCTGAGCGCTGTTTGAACAGCACAGCCTCTCTTTGGTCTGACATTTTATCAATAAAGCCGTTTTCACACATGAACTCTGGACAATGTTGGGAGAATCGGATCAGGATCTTGGCTGCAGCTTTCAAACGTATAGCCCACAATAGGAAATGGTCTAGGATGAGTTCTCACCACAAGTACTACAACTTGTCTGGTTTAGGTGAGAATTGTGCCTGAGGAGCAGGCGCAGGAGACATGATTAATTCAACTATTACCTGCACTAGTGCTGCACTGCACTAAGGAGCTGTTAATGTCTAATCACAGCACCTTTGTCAGGTTACGCATAGATAAGTTCAGGGCTGTAATAGTAAGGTGCAGGTCACATCGTGCAGCCATACAGCTGCACAACGCCAGCAGGAACCCAGATTTTTTTTTTCTTTCTGCATAAATACAAATTCCAATACTGACAACTGAGGAATCCATGTTGTTGAGTTTGATGTCAGCGCATTAATATGTGAAGGAAAAATGGGATAAAGAATTACACAGAGTGTCCTGTATGTATGTACATTAGGAATCTTGGGAAATTCGTTAAGAGCAAACAAATGAGCTAAAAAGGAGCACTTCTAATTCTTAGGAATTTTAATATCCTGCAGCACATGGTTATTGCTAAGTGTACACTAAATTACAAAGTAACAGTAACAAAGCATCTGGCTAGGAAGAGTAACTTACACAGGACTAGCATTTAGAGAGCAATGGTCCACCATCATCTCTGGGAGAAAATCCAACTTAAAAGAAGCCATGATGATAAAATCTGTTTCTTCTTCTTCTTTAGCACAATGAAGGTAAAGTCACACAGCGATCAGAAGGCAGAGGCAAACTCCAGATTGCACACTTGCTGTTAAGTCCCTGATGACTGCCGTCATAAGGCAACAATGTACAAAACCAGAGAAAAAAATAAAGCAATCCACATGGAAAACCTGTCCATGTGAACACAAAAACCAAAAATCGAGTTAAGGGAACACTTGTATTTGAGGTGGAAGAAGCACACAAATGACAGAGACACACTGGCAGGCCTTCAGGTTAGCTTTCCAGGTTCTGGGACGGGGACTAAACACTGCATGTAGATGATGGAAACAGAGGGATGCTGGGATAACTGGGGCTGCAGAGAGCAATAGCCATTTGGGTGACCACAATCAAAGTGCTGATGATCCATGGCCTTTGTGAACATTTCTCCTAGGCCAGCAGATCTGGCTGCAGCGTCAGATAAACAGGGTGTCAGATTGATGGTGATAAGGCCCAGTGGGCAGAGGGAATGAAAGGGGGAGTGAATAGTACTCCCCGGCCAGCAGCTAATCCCTGGACTAGCCACACCAAGAGTAACAATTAGGTTCCGGCCTGAGGGGGCTGTGTTTTCTCTGTTGTCTTACATGCTGCACAGGTCTGTGTGTGATTTCTGTGTGTAAAGATATAAATGAGCCAATATCAAATAACGCTTGCCTTAGCCTTTGTGCAGTCTGCAGTGCACAAACAAACACACACACACACGCATATAAACACTTAAGTTCATTTAGGGCCACACTGGGAAACGATCACATCGAGGGTCAGCATACGTACATGCTGTCATTTAGTGTGAAAAGCATGTGCTTGAGTCCACACGAGCCCTCAACAAGTGAACAAAAGTGCTGCAGATGGTTGAGCTCATTTTAAATACTATTTTATTCTACACAAAACATTCTAGAAGATTATGTTTGCAGTGGCTGACCCACGAGGAGGGGGCTACCCATTCAATTTGAAAAGTATATTTAAAATATAATATTTTTAAAAATGGCTGAATTAAAAGACGTGGTTAACTGTAACTACAGAGGGATTAAAAATATCAGTGAAAAATGAAGTGAAGCAGCAGGAGAGCAGGTTACACTTAGATCAGGTCGAGCACGTCAGTTCTCAGATGTTAATCTGTTTGATTCAGCTGGATATGGCAGGAGTCTCGCCATCATCCCGGCTCTCCTCGCTAACGTGGTAAAAGAACCAATAAAAACCTTTTCACAGTACAGCAACTCTTCTGCATCACACATGCTGGCCGGGGCGGTCAGTAAGAGGAAACCCATCTGATACTGAACTATAATGCTAGCTGAAGCTGAGCTAGAAAAATTGAGATTCGAGGAGAGAACCTGAGGTGCATTTTTTTTAAAATTTGGTTTCCCTGATGAAACACTGCTGCACAGCTGCATCATTTTCTGTTCCAATACACTTTTCTTTTTTTGCATCACAGACTTGCATCATGCTGGGAGTGGAGGCCTAGAGGGGAAGAAGTAGGTTCATCACGGAGCAGACCCTGGTTTGAATCCCCGGCTGGCATCACTGTAGGCTCCTGTGCAAGGCCCTAACCCTAGGTTGCTCCCCGGGTGCTTTCTAGCTGCCCCCTGCTCCACGTTGTGCTGTGTACAGTACTACATTGTCTATGTGTGATGGGTTAAATGCAGAGACTGAATTTAACTGCATGTAAATGTATGTGACAAATAAAGCTCTTTCTTTCTTGTACCTGCAGCAAATCTTGCCCCACAACTGAACTGCAGATAATGTTGAATTCTGAAAAAGGCAGTAGTGGAAAGTCGCTCTCACACAGTCAAATACCACAATTCACCTCAAGGGGCTTGTCAGTATATGCAGTCACCCCCCGGCCACAGATCAGCTCACAGAGGACAAAAATACCCCCAGAACCTTGGGAGAACCTACACAAACAGAACAGCGCTTAAAGGAGCCAAAATTTCAGGTACAGCTGTACATGTCCTCAATCTGTGTGAGCCAAGGAGCTATTGCTGAGCACTTGCGTGTGCATAGTTGAACAGGGCCCAAGATGACAGCATAACACCGGCATCACATTTGGTGAAAGCCTTCTTGCTTCCCTAACAAAGGAAACATCCTGAATCTGTCTATGAAGCAGTTGTTGCAAGCCTGAATCTGAAGTCTGCATCTGAGGTGGGAGGAAACCCTGATTGGTAGAGCTGTCTCGTGTAGTAACCTTTTCATTTGCTGAAAGCTGGAGAATCGTGTGCAGACGACACAATGATAAAGTAAGGGTAGGGTAAGATTTTAGGAGAGGTCTCTCCAGCTGCTCGGGGAGTCTTCCTACTCCATCCTCTGCTTCACCGGTTATCATCTACTAGGTCTCTTGTTTTGCTCATTTCTTATAGCATATTTCTGTGGACATACAAAATTAAGCATATACTTACAGAAGAGTTAAATCTTCCTTGTTTCAAAGTCTGAGTGGTGCAATTTTACTTTGTTAGGCTCAGAAGTTATTTTTAATATAGTTTGTTTTGTGTTTTTGGTGTAAATGTGTGTTTGAAACCTTAACATGAAAGACTCCCAAGGAGTTGAAGATGAAACCGATCAAGTAGACAGCAACTTGTCATCTTACCATAAGTGCAATAAAGGTAGTCAGTGCTTTCAGTGGTTTGGACCACAAAGTACTGCAAACAAAAAAGTGCCACAGGAAGCGTGAAATGTGTCTGAATTGTTCACCCTCTGCTGTCCTTATGTTAGCCAGTCTTTATCAGCAACCAGTGCACTACAGCTAATGTGGAGGTTTAGACACAGAGCAGTGCACGTCAGTATTTACCCCCCACCCCACCCACATCACATGATGCACATACACGTCCGTCCTCGTGCGTGTGCCTATGGTCTCAAAAAGTGTCACCTTTGCGTGTGAGAACCACCCCTACCCCACATCAGGCGTGTGTACAGCTGTCCTCCTCCTGACAGTGTGCCTCTTCAACAATATATTTAATTCTGTTATCATACGTGTGAAGTATTTTGACTCTGTAGCATGAATACAGACGAGGCCGGTGGAGCACGTTTCCTGTATGGATTCATTGATCCAGTGAGTGTGGACAATAAAAGGCTGTGTGAGTATTTTGAACTATATTTGATAAACATGGCTGTAAAAACAGTCAGGGGGTCGGCCTGCACTCACAGACGCACTTCCACTAGCATGGTCTGATTTACTTTGTTGTTTGTGTTTTAAAATCCAAAGTTGCTACAAAGCTGTGTGTGAAGTTTCTATCAAAGGTTTCAAATTACACAGTAATCTGTTACTAATGGCTGATATGATAATTCTATATAAGCCACTGAATGAAACACATAGTATGACCGCCTGTCCCTGTTAACCGTTTTCTTTTTGTGTGTGTGTGTGTGTGTGTGTGTGTGTGTGTGCGTGTGTGTGTGTGTGTGTGTGTGTGTGTGTGTGTGTGTGTGT
>JAVDPK010002030.1:314865-336026 GCA_034780415.1 Cichlasoma orientale
TGCTGTGATACGTCAGTGCATATGTCTATGGATTTACTGAGCTAGCGAGAACCTTTCTGACTGAAGGATGGAATTTTTTTCATTCAGTCTGTTTACATGTTTTTTTATTTGCACAGAGTACTGGCTGTACAGGAGTACACACAGGAGCAAGTACTTTGGTGAAGTGTACTTCACTGCAGACTGGCTTTTTAAACAATAAGTTTTGCTGTTTTTGCTCCTTATCTTCTCAGTAATTTCGTTGTGTGTATATATATATATATATATATATAATGATTAATTTCGCTGTACATAGGATGACAATAAAGCCCTATTCTATTCTTTTCTGTGTACAGTTTAATAGCAGAGCTGTGAGTGTTTTGTTATGGAGGAAAAGCATCAATTTATTTGAAAAGCATTATTATTTAAACATGTCAATAGTTTATTTTTGAGCAATTTCTCATGTACATCTACAGGCGAGTGTTAAAAAAAAAGTGCCCGTGTGACTCAGAAGTGCCCTTTTGTTTATACCTTTTGGGAAGAAAAAAAAAATCGTATATATATATCGTATATCGCCATTCAGCTAAAAAATATCGTGATATTATTTTTGGTCCATATCGCCCACCCCTAAATGTTAGCCTGCTCTATCCATTCCAAAACCAGTTTTGATGTGTATTTGGGATCAATGTCCTGTTGGAACAGCCAGTTGTGTCCAAGTTTCAACCATCTAGCTGTTGAATTCAGGTGAAGTTGAATGTGGAGGCAGTCCTCCTACCTCATTATTCCATCCACTTTGTGCAGTGTTCCAGTACCACTGGTAGCAAAAAGCTCCAGAGCATGATGCCACCACCACCATGCTTGACAGTTGGTACAGTCTTAGGTTTGAAAGCCTCCCCTTTACTCCTCCAAACATATCTCTTGTCATTGTGGCCAAGTATCTCAATCTTTGTCTCATCTGACCATCAAACCTTTCTCCAGAAGGTATTTGGCTCATCCATGTGGGCAGCTGCAAATTTCAGTCAAGCTTGAAGGTGTCGATTTTGGAGCAGGGGCTTCTTACTTGGTTGGCACCCTCTCAGTCCATGGCAATGTAAAACTCACTTCACTGTGGACAGTGATGCTGGTGTTCAAGTAGTTTCCAGGTGGTTCCTGGATTGTTCCTGAATATCCAGGAACACTGGACAAACTGCTCTCTATCATGGACAATGACAGTCACCCATTACACACCAGTATAATGAAACAGAGGAGTATGTTCAGTGGAAGGCTGCTCTCACAGAACTGCTCAACGGACAGACTCAAAAAATCATTTGTTCCAAGAGCCATCAGACTCTTTAATGTTTCACTTGGGGGATGATAAGATTTCATACATCATAACATCATCACATATGTTGACATTTGGCACCCCATAAATCAGACAATAAATAAGACACTTTATAACTTTACTGCACTGTATTGTTTGCACATCTGCACATTTATTTATATATGTATGCTGTTTCATTCACATTGGTCTCATTCATATCCCTGTGTCCTTTGTTTTGTTTCCCTGTCTCAAGCACTAAGCCCTGTACAGATTAGTATAGTATAGTTGGTACAGTTAGTATAGTTAGTATAGGTTGTTATTCTGTATTGTTAGTACTGGTTGTTTAATCTTTATTTGATTTTTATTTAAATATTATTATTATTATTATTGTTATCGTTATTGTTATTGTTATTGTTATTATTATTATTTTATTTCTTCTTCTGTCTGGATTCTATTTATTATGCGTATGATGTTGCTGGATGCCCTAATTTCCTTCAGGATCAATAAAGTATCTATCTAAATTTGTATTCTTGACATAAAATTTTAACATTGTTGATATGAACAGTTTGTATTCTTGAAGAATGCAAGAAGACATTTAATCCTTAAAATGTAATTTCTCTAAAGAAAATAGAAGGTCATTTTCCTTTTATGATGGCAATATTTCCCATCGCCAATATCAGTTTTCCATGGAAGTCTATAGAAAGCCAGTTAAATTTCTTGGTATCATAAATAAAAATCTTTGAAGTCACAAATACAGATTTAAACTAGTTTAAATACGTGTTCAAATGGGTTTCCATACAAAAGGCAAGAGAGTTTATTCCTTGTTTTGTAGTCAACAAGCAACCGCCCTGCCAATGTAAAAGTGCATTACAATTTTGGAAATACAATTCTGGTGTACCTTTTCTAATTGATTGTGTGTTCTTTCTACCCGTTCAACCAGTACTGTGTTTAAACATTTGTAATTTATTAACACTAAAAAACTATTCTTTAAATTAACGTAATTTAATCATGGAAAATATTTCCACAAGATTATGTTGCTTTCTTTCAGCATAAAGCATGTTTGTTAGGCTAACTTAATTTCCATGAGTTGGATCAACTTAATTAAGTAGTGTAGTTGTACCATTGTAAAATAATAAATAAATATTCATCTTACTCAAGTAAAGTCAATTAGTTGGTCCAAAATATTGCAAATTAGTTGGGCTGGCTCTATTAAATTAAATTGGGCCCAAGTATAGTAAATAAGTTGAATCAACCTTAATAAATTAAGTTGAACCAACACAGTTGCTTTAAATTGGAGTAACAGAAGTACATAATGCTGAAATAAAGCAAAGTAATCATGTGGAAATCTTTTCCATGATTTTTTTTATGTTAATCCAAAGTTATTTTTTTGAGTGCAGGGGCCCCTGACATGCCACAATTTCCCCCTTTCTTCAGGAAAGAGAAGCTTTAAACTGTTTTTTACTGATGATGACACTGATTCAGGTGTGCATGAGCGTGACATAAAACTGATAACAGTTTTTATATCTTAGCCACTTCTCAGCTCTAGTCTAACCAGGGGTTAAAATGGCATTTGGCAGGTTGGGGAACCCTAAGTCCTGGTGTAGCAGAACAGAAAAACGTGTCCACTTTAAATTTCCAGTTTATCAGATCACTGGCTGAGCAGGCCTTACCTTTGAAAATCAGTTCTCTGCTTCCTCTCCCATCCTCTCTAGCTTGCATCTTTTTCCATCTAAGACTGAAGTTTTCACACCTTCATTAATTTTTCTCCCTTTAGCAGTCAGATCCTGATCTAAACTGCACAGAAACAGTTTGACGGCCTCTCAGACTGAACTTCTCATTAACTGGAGGTGCTGCAAAGCCATTTTGGATCTCTCCAGTCCACTTGGACCAGCAAACTCTGGATGACTGATCTGACAGGTTTTAGATCCTGTTTACATGGGTGCGCATTTTTCTGCACTTGCTTGACCGCATTGCACTCACAGGGTTGGTGTGAGGCGTTGGCTCGTAATTTTTGGAGTCCCCAAGTTTCCTTCTGGTTGAAAAGGAGTGAATTCAATCCTGTATAAAACTCAGTTAAAACTAAAGTTTCCCAAAAAAATCACTGGGAAGAGCAGTATCCAATGCAGGCCATTTATTATACATACACAAAACACAAACACCACAAAACCTCGTAGCATATGCCATGGCACATGTGGGTTAAACAAAGAATCACACATACAGATAAAGACCGGGACAGACAGTAACAGAAATAAGACAAGGATACACACACAAAACAAAGGAAAGGGAGAAACAAAGAGACAGGGACAGATGCAGAGACAGGAAGAGAAGAGAGAGAGAGCAGGAGCCTCATATAAACTGTAGATGCTAACTCTGTCCATATGCCTTTGACCCCTGTCAATTTGCATATTCTGTTCCTCTGAAGCCTGATCACAGACAGATAACTTCCGGGCAGTTTGCCATTGTACCGCTGATCAAGCTGTAACTTTACCAGTCTGCTGTAATTATTGTATTATATCCTTCCCAGTTTCCTCTATGTTATTATTTTGTCACACTTCACATTTTAGATTTTCAAAGTTTATTATAAAACATACAGCCCAAGTCACAAAAAAAAAGAAAAAGAAAAACTGTGTGACCATATGGAGCCTGCTGTGCTTGGACTGTCTGAATGCTTTAAAAAAATTGTTTTTGTTTTTGCTTGTTTGTTTTGTTTAAAGACCTTTTAAAGATCTAGCTTAAATCTCTTAAATGATGACAGCTTGTATTTTCTATGAGCCTGAGCATGATCCACAAATATCAACATTCAAACTGTGAATTTTGCAGATGATTGTGTCACGGTCCTGGCTCTGTGACACCGTGTTTTGTGTTTGGAATTTCCTGATCTCGTCTGATCTCGGAAGCCAAACAGGCCTGCTCAGTGCTTGGATGGGAGACCTCCTGGAAATACCGGGTGCTGTAAGCTTTTCTTGCCTCCGACAGGGGTCGCTGCTGCTGCTACTTTCAGAGGACATGGCTTTTGAAGAAGGAAAAAAAAAACATCTTATAAAAGATGACCCTTAAAAAAAATAAATGATCTAAAATAATCTTACATTTGCAGTAAAACAAATATCTCAATAATTAGAGTAAATTTTACATTCACTATGTCTCACCCTCTAGTTTAGATGTTATTATCTTTTTAGAGGTTATTGGCATGTTACATTGCACATCCATAAAAGTATACGAGAATATTATTAAAGATTGAATTTTTATCTCATAGTCGATATCCATAGGAGAAGATGATACATGCAGGCTTTCTGTCAGTGCAGCCAGTCAGAAAAGAAGTAAATTGGGGAAAAAATTGAAAACCATTTTTCCAACTAATGCACATCAGTAAGGATCTATCAGCATGTTCATTTGGAGAGAGAGCATCAAATAGAAGCCGCTACAAAAGGAACATCAGGACTTCATAGAAATTAAGAGTGAATAAATCAACATACTGACTTGCCTACATGAGTTTGAGCAGTCTGTAATGGGCCAGTTGTTTATATGTAGCAGAACGTTGTGTGCACTTTGCTCTGAGTTCACAATATCAGTGACAGCAGTCTGTTTCTCCCTCTGTGCATTTGCACCTCTGATCACATCAAGAGCGTGAGTGGTGGGAGAGTTTCTATTCTTTACCTTTATGTACATGATATGCTGTCCACAGCTAGAACCTGCCTCAGTGTAAATTAACATGTTCAGAGGTAATGAACTGGTATCCGGTCACAAAGGAATTCAGCCATCAAATTACAATCCATCTTCAGCTTTAAATTAATTCCAGGTGCGGATGTGTTACTCATCCTGTGATGTGGAAATGAAAAAGGACTGAGTTAAATTGGGTGCAGCCCTTAAACAAGGGTGTAATGTATAAATGCACAGTGAAAAGAGGCAAGTGAAGAAGAAATATTCAGTGCATCATAAGAACCCCCCAGTAGTTTAGGTCTATTGCAGCATAACTAAGGGAGGGTTCAGGGTCACCTGATCCAGCCCTAACTATAAGCCTTATCATAAAGTAAAGTTTTAAGCCTAATCTTAAAAATAGAGAGGGTGTCTGTCTCAGTACTCTAGCTGCAGCATTTTGGATCAACTGAAGGCTTTTCAGGGAGCTTTTAGGACAACCTGATAATAATGAATCACAATAGTCCAGCCTAGAAGTAATAAAAGAATGAATTAGCTTTTCAGCATCACTCTGAGATAGGATGTTTCCAATTTTAGATATTCAGTACACATATTTGTTTAATATGTGCACTGAAGGACGTATCCTGGTCAAAAAAAGACTCAGAGATTCCTCACAGTGTTGCTGGAAGCCAAGGTAATGCTGTCCAGAGTGAGAAATTCTCTGTATATGTATGTATTTTTCCTCCTTATCTACATTTTTCACCTTTAGGGAACACTATTCATTAGTTTACAAAGTAGGAATTCAAAGGTTTTCTCTATACATTTTTTTAGCACGCTATTAGATTAATCTTTGCAAGTACATTTGTTAAATGGGGTTTTTATTCATGTTCATTCAAATGCAGTCTTTTTTTTTAACTCAGTGGTAATTTGTATGTTGAAAAAAAAAATAAAACATGAAAGGTTTATCTGAGGAAAAGGATTGTCAGAAGTGGGATTCGAACCCACGCCTCCATGTGGAGACCAGAAGCCCCATGTTGAGGAAGGCTTTTCACCTTGAGTCTGGCGCCTTAGACCGCTCGGCCATCCTGACAACTGCGTGTGACGGCGCTTCGAAAGCTGTTTCACTGCTGCTAACCAAAGTTCATGGCTGGAGTTTTCGCTCAGTTTGCAAGAAAACAAAGAACATTTGTACTGACTCGGAGCGTAGAGCTTATTGAAGACTTCATATTATTTTGGGTTACGGCTCACTTTTATTTACTGTCTTTATGTAATTTTTCTGTCACTAAGAGAAACATAGCGGCACTACCAGGAACAGAAAAGACCCAAAAACACAGCACGGCGAAACCAGTCTGTATTGATGCTTAGTCTAAAATAGCCATAAATAGCGACAACTGACGCCGCTTACGGCCATGCCACCCTGAATACGCCCGATCTCGTCTGATCTCAGAAGCTCAGCAGGGTCGGGCCTAGTCCGTACTTGAATGGGAGACCGCCTGAGAATACCAGGTGGCGTAAGATTTTTTTTTCTTTTTTCTTTCTTTTTGTCTCCAGCAGGGGGCGCCGCTGCTTCATCGTCAGTGGAGATGGCTGTTGAAAATACTCATCTGAAAATACGTGGTAGAAAAATAGAGAAACTTATAATTGGAAAAAATGGGAACGAGAAAACATTGTATAAAACTGTTGAATCGACGTATTCATCAATAGATAAATGTTGCCAAACATAAGTTTTAAGCATATATTATAATCAACACAAGATAAGTAGAAAAATATATATAATTTAAAAATTTTAAGCTCAAACTGATCTTTAAAGTGGAACCATAGTTTATTTTTTGTCTGTGTCAGAGATTTGATTTCAGACATCTAGTAACATAACAATTTACTCCCTACAATGAAAATAAAGTCTAAATACATTAAATACATCCAATTTAATTATATAGCCTATGTGAACATGCATCATTTTAAATATAGTTACACTCACATTTGATTAGGAAGTAAATTTACCGGAAGGCGAAGTGGGTAGATTATAAATCGCGATTCTGTATGTGTATTTTATTTTATGGCACTAAATACAGTTTAGCCGTTTCCTTCTTTTATTTATTTGAGAAGAAGGGACGCTAATGTATCTTGAACGATAACAGCGGCTTGTTACGGGAATATAGGCTTAGCGTAAGGATGATGAAAGGAAGCAGCGGTGCCACAAAAAAAAAAAAAGTATTGTCAGAAGTGGGATTCGAACCCACGCCTCCATTCGGAGACCAGAAGTCCCGTTCATGGGAAGGCTTTACCTTGAGTCTGGCGCCTTAGACCACTCGGCCATCCTGACAACTCTGCCAACAGGCCTGAAACAAACCGTTAAATAGCTACAATTCACCGGGGATAGCCCGGGTAGCTGATTGTGACTGTTGGAAATGGACCGGAAAGTTCTTTTTCCTTTCGGTTCTTTTAAATCGGTAACATCTGAGCTTACATTTGTTGAAAGGATCGCCTGTTTTGTAACGCTTTACGAAACAGCAATAAACAAAGATAACCGCCAGGGGCAGTATAAATACGTTATGAAATTTACTTCCGGTGGTTATACACGTGATTCCCCGCCCATCACACTACAGATCTCTGCTTACTGCATAACAAGCTACAGGCACCTTATGAAACAGAAATACTGGACTGTGTCCACTGTCATGTTTGCTGAAGAGCGCATTGTGTAGAGAAACTGATCAGCTGCGGGAGATAAAATGTCCTTTTACAGGAATGCCGTGTGGTTTGTCAAAGGACTCCAGGAGTATACAAAGTAAGTGGAGAATATCCTTTTCTACTCTGAGTTCATTATGCAGTCAGATGTCTTGTAGTTATTATCGTTTTCGCTGCATAAAGGCTACATAATCCGTATGTAATATAGAGCAGTACAGTGTATTAGAACCAAACCACTTCTTGATAAATACTTAACAAGTTTTTGTAATGCAGGAAACCGCTCGTTTTATTATCAATACAACTGAGATACATGGTTACACAGAGACAGTAGCAACTCCCATCTGGTAATTTTAAACAGACAGGGCTCAGTAAAGTTTCTCTCTTAAATGTCAGGATCCCAAAGATATCCAATTTCCTCTGATGTAAAACATCATCAAATCCAAACAGTTAAATAATTCTTATTAGAATAAATCAGAACAGAATTTGAGTGTGTGTAGCAAAGAAAAGAAGGCGCATCTGCCTCTGTGTTACATCAGTGCATGTAGAAATGTGGGTGACAGTGTACTGTATTCATTGCACTCCTCCTTGGTCATATCAGGAGTGGCTATGAAGCCGCAGCGAAGCACTTTGTTCCAGCTGATCTGGATGTAAACCTGAATGGAAGGTCCTTCATGGTGACAGGTGCCAACAGCGGGATAGGGAAAGCCACAGCGCAGGAAATCGCCAAAAGAGGTGAGCGTTTGACAGCTAACAAAAGGCTGTATTTTTGTTTTTTGATCCCTCTTGTTCACGTTCAGAGGTTCAGGTGAATGATGGCGTTGCTTCTGAATTGTCAGGTGATGATGTTTTCATTTTGAGTCTGCAGGGGGAACGGTTCACCTGGTGTGTCGAAACAAGGGGCGAGCAGAAGCAGCCAAGGAGGAAATCGTGGAAAGCAGTAAAAATCAGGTGAGGTTTTAACCGTGCATCTGTCTGAGATTTTTGTTATTATGCCTGTTTAAAGGGTTATCATGTGGTAACTTTTACCAGGACGTTCACATCCACATTGTCGACATGTCGAGCGCGAGGCAAGTGTGGGAATTCGCGCAGAGCTTCTCGCAAAACAACACGCTGCATGTGCTGGTGGGTAGCTGCAGATATGTTCTGGTTCATGTGCAATAAACACGTCGGTTCGTATTTTACTGTTAATTTTAATTCGCTCGCGGTTCTCAGATCAACAATGCGGGCTGTATGGTCAACCAGAGAGAATTAACTGAGGAGGGCTTGGAGAAGAACTTTGCCACGAATACACTGGGTAAGACAAGAAAAGTATTTCTGATGCTTATTTCAACATAAAAAGGGAGCCGGGGTTCTTAGCTGTTAGTACAGGTTTCTAAATAATAACTGAGTAAAACAAAATGTGCAAAATTATAGTTTTTGACATTCTGAGCTGCAGACAATTTTTCTCTTCCTGTAAAAAAATTATTTATTTAATAAATAAATAAATAAACATGTCTCAGTACTCATCCCAACAATAGAGGTGTCAAACACTCAAAAACAGGCAAAATATCAGATAAGATTAAAATAAAAATTTTGTAAAGCTTAGTTGCTCAGTCAGCAGGTTTTTTTGTTTTGTTTTGTACTGGCTCAGAATGGTCTTTTGGGGAGGTGACGGCAATAAGCACTGTTGGTACTGCACTGTGACCTTATCTGACAAACTCTGTAATTTCCTGTCGTTTATGCCAATTTTATACAGAAAATTTTCAGTTTTTTGCTGGGTAAATGAAACCCCAAATAACCAAATTATGTCAAAGAGTAATTTTAGTAACAATACGTCTCGTAGTCATTTGGCTCTGAATAAAACCTCTTCTGTACTTAACTGTATTTTTCAGGTACATACATCCTGACCACTGCACTGATACCTGCACTGAAGAAGGCTGAAGATCCAAGAGTGGTGGGTTGAATTTCAACAGCAAGCAGTAAATAAATAAACAAACAAACAGCAGGATGCACAAATGCATCGGGAAAGTTACAAATGAAACATTTGCTCCTGTTTCACCCCTCCAGATCACCGTGTCTTCAGGTGGCATGCTCACGCAGAAGCTGAATGTGGATGACCTCCAGTTTGAGAAGGGAACATTTGATGGCACCATGGCATACGCTCAGAATAAAGTACAGAGACTGACTCGGAGCCGCTGTACGTAGAGATCTGTAGGGAAATTGATGTGGCGTGTATTGATGTGCCTGTTTTTCTCTGTCTGACAGAGGCAGCAGGTGATCCTAACAGAGAGGTGGGCTGCTCAGCACAAAGAGATCCACTTTTCCTGCATGCATCCTGGCTGGGCAGACACGCCAGGTGAACAAAAGAAGTGATACTTTAAAGATTTACGATATAACTAGAAGAAAGTATTTTATTGAATATCGCCTACTTGTCTCTGTGACTTACAGTTTTCATTCTCTTTCTGTAGCGGTCCAGTCCTCCATGCCTTCATTCCACGCTAAGATGAAGAACAAACTGAGGACAGAGGCCATGGGAGCGGACACCGTGGTGTGGCTCGCTGTGTCCACGGCAGCCACCGAGCAACCGAGCGGACTCTTCTTCCAAGGTCAGAAAAAAAAATTGTTTGTTAGCATTGTCTCTGTGATCACAGCCTTCCATCTTGGTAATAAAGGGCAGGAATTAAAGCACAAGTCCCCAAACAAAATATCCATCGCTGAGGCAAATCTAAAATTGATTCAGGTGTTGCGGTAGTTGGTAGGTAAGTGTGAGAGTGTCACAGTCTCCCTGTAATATCCATGAAATGCATCAAATTCCACTCACTGGTGCTTCATCAGCTCACCAAGCTCATCCATATTATTGTCCAAACACCTCACATTCCCCACGATGATCGTGACTATTGCTGGAACAACTCCAGCTCTGAAACTCTGTCGTTTCCTCCCTGGTTCCTGCAGGACAGCAGACCTTGCTCCAGACAGTAGAACTGTCAGCTGGTGATGATTCTCTGCTGCCAAGATTGTAACGTGCAGAAAATCCACCAGTGAAAGTTAACTTTATAAGATTTGCAAAGCAGAAACTAGCAATTTCAGTTTTGCACAAATCACAATGAGCAAGAAAAATCAACTTTATCAGGTGATAATTCTGAATTAAAGTGTCAAAGTATAAAGCAGCATGTAACCTCATATTTGTACTGCGGTAAACGCACTTTGTATGCACAGGTTATGTAGAATTTGTTGTAAAAGGTTTGTCGTTCATAAACTGATTCATTTTTATCTTTTATACCTCGAAGAATGTGTGTAGGAGAGTAATTGTAGCACAATGATGAGGCTTTATTCATGTTTCTAAAATGTCTTTTTATGATTGCTTTAATGAAACAGTTTTGCGTTTTGGTGTCTCTCCCGTTGTCTCATATATTGACATAAAATGTCTTTCAGATCGTAAAGCAGTGGCGACACACCTCCCACTCGCCTCCTCGCGGTCCACACTGCAGGAGGAGGAGAAGCTTCTGGCTGCGCTGGAGGAGTTCGCCCAAAAGTTCAAACCTTAATACCTCCAAAAAAAAAAAGCTTTAAAAAATAAAACCAAGCACTCCTCACTAATCACTACTAATGTTTACATAATCTTTTTTTGAGCTCGAAGAACAACCTCATTGTACAAAAAAGTAAATAAAACTAGTGAAGTATAATACGGTTGTTTTAAGGAAAGAAGACTTGTATGGTCATTAAGTTTTTTTTATCCCGGGCTAATCAAAAGAAAAATGAATGAATACACTTCCCATAAAATGTTGCATACTAAATTTGTAAAGCTTGTGGACATTTATATTATATCTACACATAAACGTTTATTATGTGACTTCATTAAACATGAATTTCTCCTATTTGCTTGTATTTTATTCCTCGAATTGTTTGGTCACGTTTATTCACGAAGGTTTGTGTGCAGTTTTGTTTCTGGTGTAATTTTTAAAGAGATTTCTTCCTGTGTGGATCATCTCCATTCACACATGCTAAGAAGAATTCCAACCATGTAGAGGAATTTTCCGTATAAAATATTAAGGACTTTCCTCAGGCTGTGCAGCTCACAGATTCACAATAAAGTCACTTACATGGAGTTCTGACATTTAAGGTTTTACTAACAAATTCTCTCACGTTAAAAGTCTCATGAGAAAGAATTTAGCCTAAATCAATTCAAATATATTTTCACAGTAAAGGACAACAAGCTGATTACTAAAGTAATCAAGTGAAGACTTCAATGAAAACTGCTGCTTTTAATTAGCTTTATATAAACAAAATACTTTCGAATCCACACAAAGTGGGAAAAAAAATCACTGGATAACTTGGGATTAATGTTCTTCAAAAACTGACGGTTCAATAAGAAAGCTTACCGTTCCCGGCTGCTGACAAAGTTCATTTCATTTGGGCATTTTGGAAAGTGTGCTATTTGCCAGTTTTGAACTGCTGTATGCTGCATAATTAAAGAGGTTTTCCCACATTCAGTCTACTCATGTCTACCGTTAAATATTATTTTGATCACGTGGAAGTAGGAGCTGCCCAACATGTTAGAAAAAACTTGAAAGGGAAATGCTGAAACTGGACAAAATGTCTAAAAGGGTGAAATGAGAAAGTGCCCCAAATTCACAGCTGCAATCCAATAAACAAACACTCAATATGACCGAGTAGGTAAACACCTCCTCTTTTAATATGTAATTTACACACACAATTACATTAATGGACACAACAATGCTTGTTTTCTGTGACAGAAAAATAAACCACTGGCCAACGATGGATTTATTGCATTCGTTCATTTTGAATGCAGCAATCCTGTATTGTTTAACATCCTACGTGCAGGATATGCACCTCCTGTGCAGCCTGGGTTTCAACATTATCAAACTACAACTTTTTATCATTTCCACATGCACTTTACATGATCTCAGCAAAACGAGCTCTTCTGTTCTTTGGATTTTTAGCGCTCCTGTTTCAGGCATCAAAATTACCAAATGACGTTAGTTTCGATGTGGAGTGAGAATAAATGAGCTTGCCATGCATTTGAAACTGGTCAGAAAAAAAGGAAATGTACACCATTTCTATTAACAGAGTTGAAACACTGGTATGGACCTTTAAAGTCTTAGTACCCAAAGTCTCACATTCATAAACATGGATTTATTTGTGGTTGTAAAGTCGAGCCTGTCGAGCCTACCATGTTTCATCCTTCTGTAGTTGGAGGAAATCTTCAAGGTAACCTCATTTTAAATCTAAAAACCAAACATATCCCACTGGGCTTGAACTATTAAGCATTAAGAACAGTTATCGGCTGATCAGATCATTAAAGCACAAATGTGATCATAACAAAAGACATATTTTGTCTTCACAGCATGGATTTGAGATATTTTTGATTCTTAATTCCAGTGCATCAGTAACAAAGTCGGTCAGTATTGAGATGTTTAAAAACATTAACAAAAGGGAACAAATCAATGCAAACCGTGTTCATTAGCTTACTTTCAGTTGCGGTACGTGTGTCTGTGTGTGTGTGTGTGTGTGCTGCCACTTAGCTTGATATGTGTTCTTGAATGTCAGAAATGTTTAAACCACACACAGAATCATAAATAATCTCAGAAAACGGCTCCACTGCTGAAAGGACAGGAAATAAAAATATGTCAACTGGTTCAGTGCTAGATTACACAATGAGAAAGGTGCACTCTGCACAGCAGTGGATTTAGATAAACACTGTGCACGCTTACGCTATAAGGGTCTGCAGTATCATCAGTATCCTTGAAAATTACCTAACCTTGTATGCTTTTGATTTCTCGCTCAAACAGTCTTCAGCTCAAGTAAAACTGAACTGTCAGTGTATTATAACTTCTGATATGATACCAATTCTTATAGCTGCATCCATCTTACTCCTGCATCCATTCCCCCTGATTTTAGAGATATTTTGTAGCATGAAAAAGTCAAGAGATCTGCATGATATCCAGTTTTTTTTTTTAAACCTCACTGTACAGGATGCATCAATATCTGTGGTTTCTAAAGGCCTCCACGTGTGTGCGCACCAGCCTCACAGTGAGTACAGAAGACAGAAAAAAAACAACAAACACATGAACTACACTCCCTTTAAGTTTGTTTCCATCCACAACCCTTTCAGCATAAATCTGGACTAAAGCCGTTTTCAATGTCGTCTCAAGGCTACTTCTTCCCTCTAGTGGTTGATATAAGGTGCAGCAGCCTAAGATAGAGAGCCTCAATTGAAGGGTTCAGAGCTCACTCGGATACTGATATGAGACCCGACGCTTTAAGAAAGCACATGATTTGTATAACAAGCACACACAATGTGAGTGATGTGAAGCATCTGAGAACGGATCAGCCAATAGACCTGCAGACATAAATGACATGCTCATGAGCACCATTTACAGGTAACATCTGCAGTGTTGACACCTCTTATTTCTTTGTTATAGCGGCTGCTTTTCTGTATTTTTATTTTAGGTTTTATATTTTACATGTTAAACTTGTAAAACACCTAACTGATCAGTGTTTACTGTGAACATATTGCATTTCTGCTCTTGGACACTTGCCAGGTGCCATTCTGCATCACTAACTAGCTTTTAAAAAACTGAAATATGAGGAAAAAACATTAAAAAAAAAAAAAAGAAGTCTGTGAGATAATTGGCCAGTTGAATGTTGTGCTTTGGTGTTATTTTAACTACAAACACTTTTGTGTTATCAGTCTGTGTTTATATGGACAACGAGGGTCTGAGGGACGTACCCCTGAAAATGTCAGTATGTTCTAGCCAGTTCAAACTCATGCAGAAAAAGACATTTGTCATTCTACAGCCATAACGTGAATTTCAAATCACAAATCCACTGTGACCGCAAACAGGTGGCAAGTTTCTAATGCTAAATGGAATACGGTAAAAAGAAAACAGAAAAAATGTAGCCAAAACTTTTATAGGTGGTACAAGTGTCAGTTACGCTCTTTGCCTGCAGAGGGAAACCAATAACACATGTTTGCTGAAATGCTGCTGGTGCAGGCTGGCAGATGTAAATCTGCTATGAAAATGATCAGCTCCTGTTTTGTTAAGGATCTGCAGCACATTTGATTTTGCCAGTTTGTTTAAGAACGTGCGTCACATCTACAGAATGTAAAGTTTGGGTTTGGCAAGTCGCTGCAGTGCACACTGCTTTCATGTGACTGTTCTGAGTTTCAAGTATGAAACTGGCAAGGAATGCATGGAAATTAAGTAAAAGAGGTGTGCCAATTACTTACAAAGTGAAATGCCTCTGCCTTTCCCACACTGTACAGACACACATACACAGAGAGATCCACAATCCATCAGCATTCTCCACACATGCAGACACCAACAGCTTTCTGGAACCTTGTGTCAGCCAAAGCCTGTATGGTTCTCAGGCGTCACTGGCCTGCAGCGTCCTAACTGTAAATGTTCGACAGCCACCGCTAGTCGTCAAATAACTGTTAAATATTTTCCAGATGACGTCAGTCCTGTTGGAGGTCCTTCCCTGTTTCTCTTCCAAGTGGTACTGCCACCACGACAGGTTATCAAACAGAGATTTCTGCTGACCACTTGTTGTCCACAGATCTCAGGACACCACAGGAGTCATGTCCCATAGCTGCAGATAAAACATGAGTAATAATCAGTTTTGTTTAAACAGAGAGTTTCTGCACTCCCTCTCTGTAGTTCAGATACATGTGCAAAACCATCATGTTGGCACAAATCTAAATCACTTTGTTGGGTTTGGATCAGATGCTCAATCTAATTTATTAACCTTAACTAATGCAATTTTCAAAAGATGTTAATTAGGGTGTGGAAACATTTTTGACTAAATTAAAATATTCATTTTTTAAAAATGGGGCAACAATTTCGAGACCCAGTAGCTAGAAACTGGTAAAACATAATTGGCAGATAGTGTGGGTCAAAATAGCAATATCACAACATATCATATTCCTTTGTCTTACATTATGATTGATACACTGGGGCCAAATGTTTTATTAAGAAACGTGAATGGATTCACCCTCCTATCCAGCTTCCCAGAGTGGCTACTTAATGATTCCTCATGGTGGAGCTCAACAAATAAATGAGAAGGGGCGGAAAGCAGTTAACTGAACTGCCACATTATTAAAACTGAACAAACACGGGCACACAGTGACACCAGAATGCAGAGTTCCTACTTCTTGCTATTTTAGATGCTTCTCTTGCAATGCACTGAATATTGCAGAATTGTAACAGAGTTGTGGGAGAACTATTGCGAGAGCATCATATCGTGTGTTTCTCTTCTATTCATCTATTAGGAATAGACTGCAAAGAAACAGGTCTCATAGTACTTTCATTCTTAAATGTTTCTTCAGGCATAGATGGCATAGCTCCACCTATAGGCTTTACAGTCTTTTTCAAACATTGCATTAGTGCATTTAGAGATGACATGTTAGCAAAGAACTACCTGCTGACACACCAGCCAGGCACAGTGTGAAAGCTCGGTAGTCCTCTTGTAGCTCTGTATTTTTCTCTGCCAATGCCTGTGAGAACTATCTGGCTCTTAAGCAGCAAATATTCTCCAGCTTGTTCTTCACCAGCTAGTCTCTAACTTTGTCTGTCAGAGCTGCCCGGGAGACCCAAAACAAATGTGTTTACCTCTCAGTGAGTTCAGATTGTTTGCTGCTCGGTTCAACCATTGAATTTAAATATGCAACAATGGATCTTTAGTTTGCATCTGGACTTAACTGAAAGTCGCAGTATGGCAGATCGTTTCCGTGGACCTGCAGTGCTTTATAGGGATTGCACATGCTCCAGAGTTCTACCAGATTTCACTGAAACTTTGTTTTTGAGGTAGTTTTGTTCAAGACTCAACTACCACCTGGACAAACGCAGGATTTTAGCATAAACAAATAATGTACCATTAAATCCCTCAGCAGGGTAATTCTTAATCCTTAATCAAGCTTATTAAAAGACAAAAAATGGGCTGAAAACATATAACCTTCCTCCCAGCGTCATGCAGAACGCTCTGCTAGGTAGTGACAACACTAAGTGCTACTGCGTGTGCTGCATGTCTCATCTGAGACTCTCAAACACAACAGACACCGCTTGTACGTTTCCAGACCTTGATGACCTTGTCAGTGCCAGAGGTGAGCAGGTTTCCAGTGGTGGGCTCGTAGTGCATGTAAACAATGCTGTGCTTGCTGTCGTGGAAGGTGACCGTGGGTGCTCGACTGGAAGACACAAAGGCGGTGCCAATGGTTACAGTGTGCGAGCACTGAGAGCGCTACAAAGGATCAGTATATGACAACAACAGAAGCTGATTGTTACTCACTCCTCGTCACTGATGGACTCGTGGCAGCTGTCACACACGCGCACCTCAAACTCGAACCCCATGAGGGGGATGGTGGAGCGTTTGGACGAACATTTGCCGCACACTGCCTGGCCACACTTCCTGCAGTGATGCTGAGCACACAGGAGGATATGAACACATCAGCTTTGATTAAAGGTCTTATTCCTCATCAAATAAATGGTGGTGGTGTTTTGTCCTACAATGCTGGGTGTTTATATCCCGAGTCAAGCCCCAAGTCCTGAACTTTGTATATCGAAAGCTAAAATCGGTCTTACTGCAAATTAGAAATAGTTATCCAATATGTCCTACATGAATAAGAAGATACTCTTTACTATTTCCAATCCAGCAGAGAATCGCTCTCTCCAGAAGACTGTGTGAGGTCTGCGGACAGCTGTAGCGCACACAGACGCACACACACACACACTTCATCACAGCTGTAAGTCTGAATGAGACTGTGAAGAACATTAGCAGAACAGTGACCTATGTCCAAAGGACAGAATCAGGCTAAAATCAGACTAACTTAGAATCCACACACCTCTTCAATAATCCCCCTTCGCAACTACAGGCCACGTCCTGTGAAATAATCTTTATTTCTATTTTTATTACAACATCTGTATCTGCATTCATACAGAAGCTACCATTAAAAATATGAGACCACCAACCTTCTTAATTTTCTTGTTGTCACACTGAAGCTTTACTTCATCAACTCCACACAGTTTAAAGTACTCTAGAGACGGTCCTCAGTAATGCTGGAACCTTTTTGTGTACAGTCAAAATCTTTGTGTTTTTCACCCCCTCCAGTGCAGTGAAATAGAAACACGGGCCTCGTCTTCAGAAACACCAACATTACAGCGCTTTGTGTTTGGTTCTCTCTACACAATGTTTCAAAAGACTGCTGTGCAGTCAAAAGAATACCTATTACTGTATCCTTGAACTGTGATCCCCGCGTACATACACACAGACACTGGGAATGAGTAACCACAACGTAAAGCTGTTTCTGAAATTGAGGCAATAAAACAGCCACAGGATGTTTGCTTGCCATTAGTGTGGCAGAAGTGAGGAGTTATGGAGACTTGTTTGTTAGAAAGCTGTTTGGAATAGGTTTAAAATGTGGTGGAGCTACAGATCACTGGATCTGCTGCAGCAGAGAGGCTGAAGTGGTGCTAGTTCCTACATATCCCAGGATATACACTCCCCTTCAAAAGTATTGGAACAGTGAGGCCAGTCCCTTTATTTTTGTTGTAGACTGAAAACATTTGGGTTTGACATTAAAAAGTGAATATGACAAAAAAAAAATCAACATCTCAGTTTTTATTTCCAGGTATTTACATCTGGATCGGATACTCAGTTCAGAAGATAGCACCTTTAGTCTGAAAGCCACCCATTTTTCTTGTGAGCAAAAGTATTGGAACATGTGGCTGACAGGTGTGTTTTGTTGCCCAGGTGTGTCCGGTTACATTGATTATTCAAACAATTAATAGCGCTGAATGTCTGCACTCAGTTTCAGATTTGGGTCTTGCCTCTGCAGACTGCATTGATAGTTAGTGGAGTCACCGACCAGAGAGCTGTCTGTGGGTGAAAAACAAGCAACTGTGAAGCTGAGAGAAGATGGAAAAGCAGTCAGAGCCACTGCACAAACATCGGTCATAGCCAGTACAACAGTGTGGCGTGTCCTGAAGAAGAAAGGCATCACTGGTGTGCTAAGTAACAGATGTGGAACAGGACCAAGGACAACAACAGCAGCTGATGACAGAAACATTGTAATTTTTTTTGAGGTCAACCCAAATGTTTCAGTCTACAGCAAAAATAAAGGGACTGGCCTCATTGATCCAATACTTTTGGAGGGGAGTAAATAATAACTTGTTTTTTTACAGAGTGGAAATTAAAAAAAGGGGGGGGGGGTTTATCAGGTGTGTGCAGTACCTGCCGTAGGCCAATCTTCTTACTGTCCCACATCTGTTTGAAGTTCCAGAAGAAAGGTTGTTCACACTTCTGACAGGAGTCGCTGTCCAGCCATTCTGGGGTCTGCGGACACACACATTTCAAAACCTGTTTAATTTATGCAAGTCCCCTAAAAAAGTAAATGGCAATATAAACAATGGGGGGAAATATTTAACCGGACCCAAGAAAGACTACAGCTATTTTTCTACAAATTAAGGGTCAGAAGATGGTTAGCCTAGTTTAAATGTCTTGTTTACTCAATGGAAATTGGTTGTTTCCTTTCCTACACAAATACAAGCGTAAAAGGGCAAATTCTAGTCTTATTTGTTTGCTGTTGTTGTAAACTTTGGTTTTGGCTAAGTATGTCCTGACTGATTCTGCCACAGAGACACGGGAAAGGTATCAATCGTGTCATTTCACTCTCAGCCGTAGAAGCAAATCAGTATGAATGCTGACCTGTCACTTTATTTTCATTCATTTAGCTTTGACTCTTAAATGTGTGCAGAATGGAGTGAAAAATAAAAGTGTTTTTTTATGCCAACTCTGAGTGAATGAGGTACAACTGCAGCAAACTATTATTTTAAAGATGAAAGTTTGGGCCAAATAACAGAGACGGTGACGCCGCAGAAGAACACTGAGGCAGAATGAAAGTGGCTCTGATTGAATATACAGTAGAAGCAATTAAAGCCCGGAGACTAGCAGAGCAAAGAGGGAGACGCTGAATCTAGACTGTGAGTGAACAACAGAAAATCAAAGAAAACTCTGCTAATCAGGTGACCTTTCACGGAGCTCTGAAGAGAATTTTTTCCAGGGAAGCAAAGAGAACAAACAGCAGTTTACCCTCCGCACGGATCTGCATCGCAGAATGTGCTTCTCTGTGAAACGGCGTGCCACTACACAGCACACATGATATTTCCATATCCATATTTTTCATATTTTGCTCACAAGCAGTTGCAGTTCACACATCGAGCACAAGCTCGCGTTTGTGCGCAGGGCTGACGTCACGCCGCTTCAGTCTGCTCTCTCTCACCTCTTGCCGTGTTACATCCATGTTCCAGATGACGATGCTTCCATCTGAGCTGCAGGAGATGAGCTGACGGGTGTGTGAGGCATAGCACAAGCCCTGAACTTTGTCACTGTGGGGAGAACACAGCAGTGAAGCGGCTGCCCCGGTATACTTAGATAACCATAAGCGGCTTGCGTTAAACTTCAACCTTACTTGTGCCCTTGCAGTTCGATAGCGGTGCCTTTGCGTCCGCCGATGTCCCACATAATGATGGAGTGATCCGAGCTTCCGGAGAACAATACCCTCGTGACCGGGTCCCAACACAGGGCTGTCACATTACCTGAAAAAAAAATTACAACGCAGACACAAGTGCCTCCATCAGCTATACACACATTATCCTGCAGGAGCCACAGGAGGCTGGGGCTGTTACGCACTGCGGGCAAAGGTCAAACAAGCACACAAGTCAACATGCCAAATCCAGTTGCACAGAAAATTTCCCAGGATTTGAAAGTGGCTCTTGTTTGAAATTATCTATGATCTGCTGATAAACCAAACTGATGGTGTGCCTGGGGCTCGCATGAATTGGTTTCTCATGAGGCTTGTTTAATTTGGTCTAAAAACTGCACGTCTTCTCTCAGTTTTTCTGCGTTTGGAACCTGAAACTGGACTCATCTAGTCAGCGATAATATCTATTATCTGTTTTTCACAGCTTTTCTTACATTTGATAAGAACTATCAAAATGTCAAAAAAAATCCTTTCACTGACTTGAAGTCAGTGTTGTCGGGCCTTTCATCTTTAAACTAATTCAGACGTCTCTTTATCCTTAAGTGGCAAAAACACATTTTTCTTCTGCCTTCTCTGTTGAAGCAGCCTACATCATGACAGCTGCCAAAGATTTTCTCGAACATTCGAGACCACCAGGGACTTACAACTCTTTAAAAATCAATGCTGAGCTGCTTCAATAAATCTGCAACCTGCTGGAGGACAACAGAGGAAGACAAAGGTAGATATTATGTGAATTTACTGCAGCTGCTGTATGAACACTATTTATGAGAAGTTCCCCTGAAAACAAAAGACATTATTCTGACATAAAGATTTAATTATCGCGCAAAGAAAAGCTGTTACTCTACCACTACACAATTGTTTCATATTGGTTTTAATTTAAAGTTTATAGACAGAAAGTAATCATCACCAAATATTTAAAATGTCTGTTTGTGTAATTTGCATTCTGGAGGAGCTTCTCTCTCTCTCTCTCTCTCTCTCTCTCTCTCTCTCTCTCTCTCTCTCTCTCTCTCTCTCTCTCTCTCTCTCACA
>JAVDPK010002031.1:1608-20342 GCA_034780415.1 Cichlasoma orientale
AGCACGCAGAGGAGCAAAAAGGTGTCAGCCTGCCAAGCTGACCTCACACACCTTTATCCACCCCCCGTCAGGTGCAGATAATCAGCAATCAGCACACAGCAAATGACACTCACTGCCACTATAGAGTGTAGGGATTGCAGATGGGCGTAACAGCCACCATGGATTCTCCTACATGTTTGGAAGCAGTGGTGAGGGCTATTCTGTTGTTGGCAGTGTCCAAATTGACAGCTGCTATGCTTAATACTTATATCATGCACCTTTAAATTTAAAACTGGCTCTAAAATCTGCTTTTCATGTTATTTCTGGCTGTTTTATTAGCAAAAATTGTATTACTCTTTACTAAATTCTTACTTATTCTTAAGAGCCAACTGATTTTTTTTAAAAGGACTTCAAGATTTCCGTTTCCATCTGCTGCTCATTGTTTGCCAAAGCAGATAAAATTTATAACGCTAAATAACCGGTGACTATTCAGTGTTTTCAGGCAAATATCGTCAGTGTTTTGCTCTCCACTTAGACTGTTAGCCTTCATGCAGCCAAAGCCTGCTCAGTCGTGACTGCTCAACAGCACCGGGCCTTCAAGTGCAGTAAAAGCAGAAACCAGAAATGTTCTACTTCCAAAAATCTAAACGACCAACACATTCGATGCACTCTTATGCAGAATCTACTTATGGAAATTAAACATTTGGAAATGGGGTGTTTCTTTTGATTCTGTAAAACTTCTTTGGGGGGGTGCCAAAAATTCCCTCATGCAGGAAAAACCTGGAATTTGAACCAGAGGGGCAGATTCTCACAACAAAACATCACCGTGCAGATTTCAGCTTTTGGCTCAGGAAAGCTTTTTTATAATTTTCCGACATGTGACTGTTGGAAAATTAATTAAGATAAAACAAAGATTCACAATTTGATGCTTCACAGTTTCTGTCGTCTTTTTGTTTTCCTCCCAGACACGATGGAGCGGTGGTGGACGTGCTGTTTTGCTCTAGTCTTCATGGCAGCTCCTTACTTCAGGCCCTCCCACGGCGACACCACACAGTTCTCCTCCGAAACTCTGATCAACAACGTGGTGGCTGATCCCCGCACGGGCCGGCTGTACGTCGGCACCGTTAACGCCCTCTACCAGCTGAACTCTGACCTTGCTGTCGAGTCCCAAACCAAGACGGGCCCCAAGAAGGACAACCGGCAGTGCACGCCGCCGGTTACTGAAGCCTGCGAGGAGGCCGTGGAGACCGACAACCACAACAAGCTGCTGCTGGTGCACGGCGCCAAAGACGTGCTGGTGGTGTGCGGCAGCCTCTTCAGAGGCATCTGCTCCCTGCGGAACCTGAGTAAGGTGGAGCACCAGCTGTACTTCAGCGACAACAAAGGGGAGAAGTCGTACGTGGCGAGCGCCGAGGAGAGCGTCTCCGTGGTGGGAGTGATGTCGTATTTCACCGAGGCGAGCGACAACTTGACTGTGTTCCTGGTGAGGATGGAAACACACACTCACACACAGAAAGTTCGTATTATTTCCTGAGGTAAATAAAAATGAATTCAAATGATCGCTACCATCTGTGATATTGTGTGAACAAACACAATAAAACTGCAATTTGTAGAGAAATTAAACTGGCAGCCATATGGGAGATGAGCTCTCTTGTCAGTTATCTTGAAGTGTTTTTCATTTTATTTATACAGCATCAGAGAATTGGCCTTTAAAAGATGGTTTATGGTGATATGTCTTCCATTTAGTTTTTTCTTCCATTCCGAACATGCATATAGAAGCTTTTAATGCTGCTTCCAATCAAATCAAATATATATTCTTCCTCCTGACGGCTCTCTGTTTGCCAGAGTGAGAGGAGAAAGAGCTGTTTCTCTCAGAAGGACGCAGCTATAAATGTGTTGATCAATATATTTCCATCCTGTAAAGACAAATGTGAGGCTGATTTGCACATCCAGCAGGGACAAAAAAAAAAGTTGAATTCAAATACTCTCCACTTGATGAATATAAGTCTGGTAGTCACTTTCATTTTAGTTCTGCTTTGGTTTCTGCAAGTCGCTCATTGTTCCATCCTCTTCATAAACCAGTTGCTTGATCCATTGTTAAGGTAAATCTGCTGTTAAGTGCAGGTCCTCAGAGTCACAAAGAGCAAACTGTAAGTAAAGATGCAAATAAATCAGCTGCACCAGTTTGTTTTTACCTTGCACGCTATTAATTTATGGCCCGCCATGCCACACCAGCATGAAGATGGCTAAAGCAAGGAGCCACCCCGATGCGTTTCTTTGATTTACGATGGGTGCATTTCTTTGTGAAACGTGGAAAAGACATATTTTTGAAACCGGGGTTATTTTTCTTAAGAAATTTCAGGCTCTTCATCATCTCTTCTGTAAATGGATGGTTCATTACGTGTTCCAGGCAGAAGTCTGCAGCTGGGGTTTGATACATGAAGAAAAACAGATTTGGAAAAGGGGGGATTTTGGTGTTTGAGGTGTATATTCCCTACATTCAGCAAATTAGTTAAATACAGGCCTAGAAACCGGTCAGCAAGCCTCTGTCAACCTTCAGTTGCTTGGGAAAAATGTGCATTCCCTGACCAGCTGGCAAGCGGTTGGTGGCTGACACTGGGTGAAATTGTGGCTAAGAACAACACGGTTTTGCACCTCCTTGTAATTGCTTTGGTTGTTAGCGGATTGCTGTGGTCACCCATAGTTTGCACGGAAGATGCCAGCATGTCTGCAAACACTCGCCATTTACTCTCCGAACCCTCGTGAAACTGGAAGCGGAGAATGTTTGCCTTCAAAATAAAGATTGCGCCTTTTTGGCGAAAAGAACACATTTCAAAAGATGTAACTTTTACTTTGAAGGTGAATGTTCCCCATTTCTACTTTGCATTAAAATTTTCACGGTTTCGTTACCGTTTGTTTGCAGACAAGTCCGTGTCTTCCATGCAAACATCCAGGTGACAGCATCCTGCTAGGAACCAAAGTAATCACAACAAGGTTTTTGGTGCAGCATTCTCTGTGCAACCAATTTCCAGCTAGCAGCCGCTCACCAAGTGGTTGCAGAATACACATTTTTCCCTAGAGACTGTTGGTTACCAGAGGGTCAGCGACCAGTCTCTAGGTCTGAATGGGGCTTTAACAATCAATGTCAAAGCAACTGCCAGCAACCTCCTGCAACCAGTTGGCATTACTCTTTTTTTTACCTAGCGACAGGTGGTTGCCGACTGGTTTCTAGGCCTGCGCAACTGAAGCCTAAATGAAACTATCATCTCTTTCATCTCAGGTTGGCAAAGGGTACGGTAGCCATGACAGCACCAAGCTGATCTCCACGCGAATCCTCCAGGATCATCGCGATTGGGTGGTTTTCGACAGCATCATTGAGGCCTCTGCCGTCCAGGCGAACCCCTTCGTCTTGCTCTACCTCCACGACTTCCGCTTCGCCTTCAAAGACGGCGGCTTTGTGTACTTCCTGTTCTCTCGTACGCTCGGGGTGCAGGACACCAAGAACTTCACCTTCATCTCCAGGATGTGCGAGAATGATCACTTTTATTACTCCTACACCGAGCTGCAGCTCAACTGTAGCGCTAACAACAAGTACAACAAAGCTCAGGTAATCATGATGTGCTTAGCAGACACGGGGATAAGCTGCCAGCATTTCTGCACTACTCTCAGCAGTGACTCAGAAAAACACATTTTATGTTTGGATGAGTTTGCTTTGAATTGGATCTTCTCAGGAATGTCTCAGTCTTGACCTCTAAAAACTTCATAAATTAGATTTAAAAGGCTCTTGAACTTGAAGTAAACTCCATGTGTGCAGTGTCCACTTTTGCTGTAGCTCAGATAAACATATTTTTAGTCAAAGCACCTAATGTTCAGCATTTTTTTATCTCTTCCACCTCTCCCAGGCTGCTTATGTTGCAACTCCAGGGGAAGTTTTGGCTCAGAGTATGACCGACTCTGGCCAGTATGGAAGTGTTTCAGCCTCTGACAAGGTGCTGTTTGTCACCTTCACTTCTGATGAGGACCCATCTGCTTCAGCCATGTGTAAGTGGCAGCTTGGCGCTGGTGTTACGTGTTTGTTAAACTTGTCAGACATTTTCAGTGAAAATTGGACAAAAGTTCAGCCGTGACACAAGAATTTTGTTCCCTCTGTATTTAGATAGACTTGGCATTAGAATATTTAAATAAACCACATTCCCAGCTGCTGTTTGCAAAGTGAGACAGTGCCTAAGAAAACAAGCATAACTCTGGATTTTTTTTTTTTACTACATCAAATGATCTTTATCGACAAAGACATTTAAAGATCAGAGTGCATTCTTGGCCTAAAACCACAGCTGCAAGCCTTTAAAGTACTCTGACTATAACAGCTGGGCAAATTTGAACATGGACTTTAACCGGCAGCTTCTACTCAATAGAGCCATTGTGGTGAGAGTTTTTTCTGCTTTCTAACGTAACCTGACAAATCAGTCAAAAACTGGACAAACTGGGGAAAAATATCTGTACGCTGCAGCTCTGTGCAAAAGTCTTGGGCCACCCCCTCATTTCTTTATATTTTGCTTCCAAGGAGCCAGACCTTCTTGGACCTTTTTAAAGTGGTCCTGAGCAATAGTTCTCCGGGCTTTCCAAGGGTCTCTCAATTTCTTCTTTGGATGTCAGCTGCTTTTTCACTCATGTTTAGTTCAGTCCTTGTACCTGGCCACTTAACACTGACCTATGACCCATTCAAGGATTAAAAAAAAAAGACACCTAACACAAGGGATGAACCAGTGACAACTTAGCAAAGAACCAATTTTAAATGGTGTCTTTAGGCTCTTTGTTCTTCTCTTTAGCTGAATCTGTGCAAAATTCCAAAGATAACAGTTTGACAGCATAAAATGGCATTTTGCACCAGCAAGATGATTCCCAAAGGGCTAATAACTGGAAACTTGGCATTTCTCAGCATGGTGGGCAGTGTTCCTTAAATAATATGCAGAGACTAGACAAGTGGAGGATGAAAAAGATGAAATGGCAGGTCTAGATCTATTTGCAGCAGACGAGCAACAAGCACCTTTGTGAGCATTAGCCTAGCCCAAAATCCAGCTTCATACTGGACACTCTCTATGAAGCGGCATTAATAATGAAGCATTTTGGTGTGAAAAAAGAAGCTGTATCCGTCTCCTCCTATCACAAACTGTAAATATTAAAAGTCAGGATTTTGCCGACATGGTAAAAGCGAGTTGATGTTTTTTGCTCCTGTTTGTAGGTATGTACCCTCTGAAGTCAATTAATAATAAGCTGGTGGAGATAATAGGAGCCTGTTACATCAAGGGCGGCGTCATTAATAATAAACCTGCTGTTTATTCACCTTATTCCTCCAAGTCTGACGAGCTGTGCCTCAACGGTAATCAGGTGAGAAGATCTGTGTCACGGATAAAGCATGGCTGCAGCAATAGATGGAACATTCAAAAATAAGATATAAATGTGTTTTATTTTCTGCTCCATTAGAATGCTCTCAAGTACAAGTGTGGAGCAGAGTTCCTGCCCTCCCCCCTGGCCAGTAAGGCCGAGTTCGCCCTAAAAGCTGAGCCCTCGTTGACCCATAAGGCTCACTTGACAGCCGTGGCTGTGGCAGAGGAAATGGGACACGCTGTGGCGTTCGTGGGCACCGCCACCGGAGAGGTAACTATCATTTCTGCCACAATCCGATCACTTTTATTCTTTCCCTCTTCACCTTTCTGAATTCTTTTTTCACATTGCCATTTTTTTTTTGTCTTTCTTCAGTTTGGATACATAAAAGCTTTGAAAACTGGAGCAAATACTCGTATTTTTTCAGCGAGTTTTATAAAGAGACTGAAACATCATTTTGTCTGCTTTTATTCCCCGACTGCTGCAACAAAACACCTACTGACTGTAGCGCAGATATTACGACATTAAAGTTGCCATCGATTCATCAGTTTTCTGTCCGGGGGATGGGCGCAACAACTTAAGAAGAGATATGCAGACCTTCCTCTCCCCAGTAGCCTCAGCAACCTGAGGTGGTCCCAAGCTCCAGAGTGTCCTGGGTCTACCCCATGGTCTACTCCCACTTAGACATGCATGAACCGCCTCACCTGTAAAGTATTCAGGGGACATCTTCAACTGGTTCCTTTCAATGTGGAGGAGCAGCAGCTCTACTTAGAGCTCTAACTTTAAGGCTTAGCCCAGACACCATTTGCAGTGAGCTCATTTTTACTGCTTGTGTCCACAGTCTTATGCTTTAGGTGAGGGCAGGAATATAGATCAACCATTAAATCAACAGTCTTACCTTCATGCTCTGCTCTCTCTTCACCACGATAGACCAGTGGGCATTTTTCCACCCAGCTGCCTGGTGGATAGCTGGATGAGAAGTAGCAAGTTAAATGGGTCAATCCATCCATCCATTTTCTGCTGCCTGTCCTGATCCGGGTCAGGGGGGCAGTAGTCTAAGCAAAGATACTTTAACCTCCCTCTCCCCAGACACCTCCTCTTCTTTTGGGATGACACTGAGGTGTTCCCAAGCCAGCCAAGTGATATAATTTCTCCAAGGGGTCCTGGGTCTGAACCAGGGTCTCCTCCCAGTTGGATATTCCTGAAACACCTCACCTGGAAGGGATCAAGCAGGCATCCTAATCAGATGCCAGGAGCATCTTGACTGACTCCTTATAATGCATTGGAGGAGAAGCAGCTCTATTCTAAACCCCTCCTGAATGACTGAGCTGCTTACCGTATCTGTACAGGTGAGCCCAGAGGAAGCTGAGTTTGACCGCTTGTGTCCCGAGCTTGTTCCTCCTTTCATAGCTCAGAGTTAGGGGGCCTTAGGTGAAGGCAGGAGATCGACCTTTCAGCCAACAGTTGTCCCCTCATGCTCAGTTCCCTCTTCATCACCGTATCCTCGTAGGGCAATCCGTCGCCCTTCACTTGAGAACAAGACCCTGCGGTATTATTATTGAAAAAGCAGACTGTGTGTGGATTTTGGGATGTGTTAATGCACTTTCTGTGTTCCTGCAGGTGCTGAAGGTGCATTTGTCAGCCCATCCTGAGGTGTACGGGCGAGCTGCAGGCAAAGTCTCCGGAGACAAGGTCAACAAGGACCTCCTGTTCGATTCAATCCTCGAACACCTGTACATCACCACCGAGAAAAAGGTCAGACTCACTCACTCCGACGTGGGCCGATTGATTATTCATTTTTACTAAATCCATTTCTTTCTCCTTCCATTCGTCGAACACCTCTGTGTCACCTCACACAGAAGGTCAGGGACTCTGTCATGTGCTTACTTCTGCTTTTTCATTTCATCCATCAGGCCGGAGACTTAATGAGTCTTTCATTTATTCTGTCTGTCTTGTTTGATCATTTATTCATCCTTTCGAACAACGCCGATACATCCGTCTACATTACCACACAGAAGTCAGTCATTGATTTATTCGCTCGTTCTTCCTCCACGGCTCCCTTTGTTTTCCAGTCTGCTTTTTCTCTTCATCCGTCTTTCTTTCCTTTGTCCTTTCATCTTTCGGTCGCCATCGCTCTCCGTGAGGTGAAAAAGATGTTATTGATTCAGAAATGAATTAATTAGAAAGCACTTCAGGAGGGCAATTTACTTTGATCAAGTCAAGTGACGACGCCCGAGCTTGTTCCATCTGCTCATTTAAATTTATTATGCCGGGCTCTTCGTGTCAGAGAGGAAAATTATTTCCACCGCTCGCTAGAAAAAGTTCTTCACTAAAATACCGTCAATACGAGCTTTTCAATTACAAGAAAATACTGCTGGATAAAGGAAAATCGAAAATACTAACAGGTGGTCTGCATGCAAGATTTATTTATGTCTCGATCTCAGGATCCAAATCTGTTAGAACTGCATGAAACTCAGTCAACACTTTAGTGTGCACCAGTAAGCAGACAATAAAAACATATACATCCTACTTTTCCAAAGATTCTACTAGACACAAACAATCGTGCAGGCGTTTCTGTTTTATTTAGTCTCCTCTGGACTCTGCGGTGTTGGACGTGTGCCTGCTCTTCAAGCTTGCGCCCCATTGTGACTCTATTAGCATTGCAGGGATTGGTGGGGAATTAAATATTGACTGTGCTCTTCAGTAATTTGATTGATCCCGCCTGATGACATTTAGCCATCAGAAAATGAAAGGATGTGTGTAATACTCATGGACATCCACTGGGACAAAGCCAGAAAAGAACTTTACGCTCCTGCTGAGAGTCACGAGTGAGTCAGATGTGAGCTCACAGCCTTTAAGCAAATATTGATGATATTCAGTGTGATTCAGACACCCTGAGCATATCATTTTCTCAGCTGTCAAATAAATGCTTGCAAATCACTGAAAGGGCGCGCTTCGGTTCATAATACTCCAATATTGTAGCTAAAAAACTTTATTTACTGCTGTGTAGCTTAAACTGTTATAATAATGTGCATATTATCGGTAATAATATAGCATAATTTAGTTTTATGATGTTATATATTATTAAGTCCTGAGGCTTTTCTTTTAAAATGGGTGGTGATGTGGTTCGCACCATCGCCTCACAGCAAAAAGGTACTGGGTTCAAATCCAGTCTGGTGCTTTTCTGTGTAGAGTTTGCGCTGTCTCTATCATTATTATTATCCCAGCATCCTCTTCTGTCACATCAACATGTCCTCCTTTACTGCACCCATTAATCTGTGGTCTTCCTCTTTTCCTCCATAGTCAGCAGCCTTTGTCCAGTCTCTCCACTATCCTTCCTCTGCACATGTCCTAACCATCTCAGCCTTGCCTCTCTAACTTTGTTTCTAAAGCGCTCCACCTGAGCTGTCGCAAAAGACTTGTTTGGTTAATTGGTGGTTCTAATTGGTGTGGATGTCTGTCTCTCTGTGTCAGCCCAGCGAGAGACTGGCAACATGTCCAGGGTTTACCAGCTCTCTCGTGGGGACTGAATAAGTGGAACTGGAGGGAGGAAACGTGATAGGACATAACTGCAAATGACTGACTCATTATGAATCCCTATATATCACTTAATGCTAAAAAAAAAAAAAAAAAAAGTAGACACACTTGCCTTGACGTGGAAGGTCTCATCTTCTATGTTTTTGTATTTGGTGGCGTTTGCTGCATTTATCTTAGGTTGAGCCTCGGTGTACAGATTTCTCTTCTGCCCTCCTGTATGTTGTTGAAAATAACAGCACTTTCACAATAAAAGCCTATCACATGTCTGCAGATCACTAAGGTTCCGGTCCAGGCCTGCCAGCAGGAGACAAACTGCCACTCCTGCGTCAGCCTGAAGGATCCGTACTGTGGATGGTGTGTCCTGGAGGGAAGGTGAGTCACACACGGGCAGCTTGTATTAACAATGTGCAGTCTTGAAAAGCATACTTGTTAAGGGGCCTTAAGAAGTATAATGTTTGTGGTTATTAATAAACTGAGCCTTTTTGTAAAACAAAGAGTGTATGGAGTGATGTTGGTGTTAGTCACCTCCAGCATTCTGTTTGTGCAAATTAATGACAAATTAATGTCCCAGTTATTTAATTGAATTTAATTCTTTGAGGTTAATGATTGTTCTTGAAATGAAAGCCAACTTATTTGTTTTGAGACTGAATCGTTAATTGAATTTTCCCTTTTTCTTTTTTCACCTTCTGCTCGGTTCACAGGTGCACCAGGAAGCAGGAGTGTGGTAGGTCGACGGAGCCGAACACCTGGCTGTGGTCACCCGATGTGAAGTGCGTGCAGATCCAGGGCTTCACCCCTCCGAACCTCAGCTGCAAGAAGACACAGCAGGTAAGAGGGAGCGATACATGAACATGCATATTTCTGTGAATCTTTCCCTCTGTGTAAACCCCCGTGAGCTAAGATCAGTTCTTGCTGAGCTCTGCTTAATTTAAACCACTCAAACCTGAAACTCTGGCAGGTGGAGGGCTTTATGTCTGTGCTGTCAGCGGGATTTCAAACTAGTTTCTAACCTCTGGTACGCGGATCTTAAGGGCCCCTCGGGGGAGTTCCAGAGAGATAGACATTTTTTCATGCACAGCAACATTATAATTTACAATTTTTCTATGCGAGCCGGATGTATATTGCATCTTTGTTTGTGCTGACAGCTCCTTTGAAAACAGCTCTGTAGTTTTCAGGCTGATGAAACTCAGAAAGTGAAAAATGTGCTTCTTGGAAATGTTGCATCACACCCAGAAACTGCTGATGGCATCTGGTTTTGGTGAATCACTGAGGAGCGGCACCACCAGCGATGCAGATTGATTTGTGATAAGATCAACAGATACTGTCGTTATTTACCGTCTTAAAAACATTTACATGTTACCGTAATATGCTGTGGATTTTTTTCCCATTGTAACTTAATTGATGCTAATCTTCCCTGTTCTCCACTGGAACAGATTAAAGTTTATGGTTACAGTTGGGTTAATGTAACAGTTTTTAGTGGTGATCTTATTAGTTGGAGCTAGTTTACTAATAAGGCAAATATTAGTTCCACAAGGGATTTTCTTTTAGATTGGTTAACGGTTATTGATTAGTTTTAAATAAGACCCATGTTCATTCATAAAACACTTAATTGTTCTTAATCTTGGGCATCATGGGAAAATATGGTGTTTTTGATCATTTATTAGGTTAAATTTGTAGTTTTGTTTCATTCTGTTTATGGTAGTTTTTGTAGGTGGATGCCAGGGAGACCACCAACCACATTATTGGAGATCCAAATGTATAAACAGCACCTGTAACACCAGCACATAATAAAAATCTGCCATTGCTGGCTAGTTATGCTCCAGTCACACAAGCTTAGATACCTGTGGTGAAAAGATGGGGATTCCCTGACTGGTTGCTGGGAGTTGATGTGAAATTGATTGCTTGCTGATGGTAGGTGATTAGCAGATTGTCGCGATCGTCCGTAGTTTGCATAGAAGATCCCGACTTGTCTGCAAACACGAGCTGGCGAGTATTTGCAGACAAGTCTGCGACTGCAGTCGCCATATTCGGTTTGTGTCGCGCTTTTACAAATTTCACTCAGTGCTCATATTTCTGTGTCCTTCACTTCTGTGTCTATTAATGGGTTGTTTTTTGTGCGTGCTTGAAAGTAATGCAGTTACATTTAATAAATTCTTAAGTCATAAGAGCAGTTGATGTTAGTCTGATCTGACCCAGGCTGCCACATAGTGGTAAAAATACGACAGTTGTTTAAAACGAGCTGTTAATACATAAAGTTCGGTAATAATGGCTTTTGTAAGTAACGCTCAGCTGTGATTGCAGGTGATCAGCTGCTGTTAGCAGCTTTCATTAGAGGAGACAAACACACTGTTTCACTCTGTTCCTTAGATGCTGTTTGGGTTTATTGATGTAAGAGTGGATGAAGTTCATCATTAGAGGGTGTATGCAAGGATGTCTATCTACACGCATCCACAAACCCTCCAGTTTACTGTACACTGCACAGCCACTGCACTATAATGGTAGACACCGATCTACTGCACGTACAGAAAGAAAGCGGTGTAAAAAGAAACCAATGCACATCCTGTAATACAGAACTTTAGCGTTTTCTCTGCCCAGATCTGTTTTAGGTTTTAAAGATAAAAAATGGTTTCAGACAGGAGACGCCACCTAAACTCTTCATTAACATATTATGAATTTGTCTCCAACATGGGGAAATAGTTTTTAAATCACCTAAAAGGTTTTTCTGTCTTTGAGTAGGTTTAGTCACAGGATTCTGTGACTATAATGAGGCAAAAGCCATTAATAAAACTTTATCTTGTATTTTCAAGGGTGCAAAAACGATCCCAGCCAACAGCATTAAAGTAACTAATTTATGGAACACTATAAAATTCAAAACCAAAATGCCGCGGTAGCTATTTTATGCAGTACACTAAACACCAGCCGAGAATACTGTGCTGCATCAATACATCTTAACATGACGGCTTCACGCTCTGAATTAATGAGGAATTGATCAAAGAGCTGATGTGCCAGAAAGACGCGCCGTCCTTCAACATGCGCGCCGCCACGCTGTCCACTGACGTCCCCTCACATCATGACTTTAGACTCCAAAACTCAGGTGTAATCCAGCAGACGCCCCGGCCGTGCATAAAATCCCGCTCATTATGCTTGTTCAGGGACTGAAATTCATCTTTAAGAGTTTCGGCAGTCACAGTTTAAATGAAATGAAAAGACTGAAGTAGCTCAGCTTTATCTGAGGGTGAAAATGTGTTTGGTATGTAGATTATAACATTGGTGATTGTTTATTTTAGCAACATAGTTCCCACTGTTGTTCTCATCAGACGTGATGAAACGACAAAACAACATTATGGCTGCGTGATAATGCAATCAGGTCAGGCTATGATAAACACTATGCAAATGCAGGTAGGAGGCAGTGCACTTGTAAATGCAAAAACTTTGTGTCTAGTTTTATTTTTGTCTTCTTACTTCCAGAGTTTTTCTGTTTGCTGAGTGCAAGTTTCAAGTTAGTGAAGAAGTCCGAAGCATAAAGTCAGGTGCTATCCTTCAGGCCGAGTCGAAGTTACAAGTCTTCAAGTCAAACATTAAATGTGCCACAGTTTGCACATTTTGTCCCTTTTTTCTTTATTTTATTTTTCACATGAAAAATACCCTCCATGATACAGCAGCTTATAGATCCACCTTTAGCAGGAATAACTGGAAGTAATGGTTTTCTGTATGACTTTATCGGTCTCCACTTTTAAACATCTCCACTTTTAAAGAGAGGCGGCATTCTCCTGGCAACCCTTCCAAACACACTTGTTCAGTCTTCTTCTAATTGTACTGTCATGAACTTTACAGGCCTCAGTTAGCATGTTAGGGTCTGAGATGTAGCTCTTCTCTGAGCATTTAACGGTCTGACCTTGAGGAGAATTTGCTGGGACGTCCACTCCTGGAAGATTGTGTGCTAATGCACACCTGAACGCTCCAGACCAGCAAACTGCCAAAACGTTGCTCATCAGTTAATTAAGTGCACTCAGCAGCACCTGGCTGCTACTTACCTTCTTACTTCCTGTGGAAGAAGTATGGTTGCACGTAATTTTTTCACAGGTCTGAAAAGAAACCTTGAAAACGTTCTTTTTCTCAGGGTTCACTGGTGAAGAAAATTAAATATTTATCAGCTAAACCATCAGCTAGTTACCCCTAGGAATTGGTGGAGACCAAAAACTGAGCTAAAAGAGTATTTAGGTTTAGAATGAACGGTTTTGTTGCTACTGTATATCTATAGAAGCAGCAGCTAAAAGGTAATAGCATGCTTATGGTAAAGTAACATTTTGAATCCTCTTTATAAGAAAATTCAAGGACCGGATGCTGACCTTGATGATGCAGTACTTGCTTGTTCTCCTTTTAAACAGCTTTTTAAAAAAAAACAAAAAAAAACACAGGTTAAACCGTCCTGTCAGCGCCTAATGATTAAATATGAGCGCCGTGCAGTAATGCACCACCCTACAAACTATGTTTATATTCGTCTGATTTCCTTTGTTGAATATGTTTTGGAGGGAAAGTAATTGCTGCCCTGATTGTGTTCATTGGCAACATTTGTTCCAATCAAGGATGTACGACATCTTTATGCTGCAAACAAATCATAGGGAGGAGGTTAGAACTGGGAGTAAAAGCACAGGACTTTGAGCTCCTGCTTCTCATGTAGTTTAAGGCTTACTTAAATACTTCCTTCTGACTTAGATGCCATGGGATGTTTATAGTGTTAATTAAGTATTATGGTTACATTTTGCACTCACAGTCATTAAAAATATAGTTAATTAGGGATTATCAAGCCAGGAAAGATGATTATGGTAGTAAGCAGATGGTGGTGCAATATAGAAAAATCAGGATGTTCTTTGAGCTGCATAAACATGTGTTTCTATTCCAAGCCTGCCTCCTGAAATCCTTTTCTGTTTCCTGGTCTGTAATTTTTTTCATTAAGTATTAAGTCTGTGGAGAGTTATGTCTGCAGTCAAGTTCAGGTCACGTCTGCAGCCCTGCCTCTATCTGATTTTAATTAATTATGTGCGTCAGATAGCGCTGCTGTAATCTTGTAAAGTCACATATACAATCAGAAATTCTGATCTGAAAATTGAAAAGGTGTCAAGCTTTGCTCTTTGCTTCAGTATTTTAATTTGAACATCGGAATCCTTTGAGGTGACATTAGTTTCCGGTGGAAAGGAGGTGAGCCCGGATTCCTCTGATCAGAAGATGCTGTATGTTAAACATTGGCAAACAATCTTCTGGGCCCAGACAGATAAATCTGTTGCATCTTAATTGGGAAATTTGGTGCTATCGCCTCTGTTCCAGGCCCTAGTTTGTGATTTTTTTTTAACCTGATAAGACAATTGGATTTGGGCTTTAAAGGAAGAAGGACTTTCTTCTTGCAGTTTTACATACTTAAAAAGAAGAGAGTCTCAGGTGAATTCATTCAGGGGCTTCTCCGGACCGACGGTTTCGCCAAGATCAAAAAGTTTGAAATTAAAACTTCAGCAGCAAAATTTAAAACGGTTGAGGTCAGCAGAGAGTAATGAGGAGCTGATGTTTGAACAGTGTCGATGAATAGTAATTATTACTGCAACTCAAAAACTCATGTATACACAGAGAGTCAAACAAATTTATCAAGGTCACAGTTACACATATTCTCTCCAACACACACATCATTGTCTCTTCTTCTCTTTCTCAGTTTTTAAGGGAAATAAAAATATACGTAAGCACTGTTGCAGTCACATAACTGCTGAGCTAATTACATGGTACTGTGTGAAATTATTATTGAAATATTCATTAGAAAAAATATTGAATTAAGGGGAGAGGCAGTGCATAGTAAGGAAAAGACTGCACGTTATCAGAGAGAAAAACCCAATGATCCCTTTGAACAAGAACTTGGCAACAGTGGGGATGAAGAACTCCTTTTTAGCAGCAAGACATTTCCAGCAAAAGCAGAACCTTGGGGGCAGCCATCTGCCGTGATCATTTGGAGATGAGGGGAAAGAAAAGAGGAGCGTCAGGAACAACGACAGCTGATTGTCAAGAAAATTAAATATTTAGCAGCTAAACAGGCAGATTCTCCCCCTAAGAGCTGGTGGAGACCAAAAAAGTTGAGAGAGTCAGAGGTTAGGCTTGTGCTAACCAGGCAGATGCAAACACAAGTCCAGTTGAATGGCAGAGTTTCTGCCAGTGCATTCCACTATAACAGACTATGATCATGTAGCTCCTGAGCACAGTGCTCATTATGCTCAATAGTGATCTATAAGAGGTGAAATGGTTAACACACATGCTCTGCATGTGAAAGATTCGCTGTTCAATTCCAGGAGGAGACATAATGCAGCCTCAGAGGACCACAAGCTGGTGTACATCTACAGCAGGTACCATCCAGTGTAAAATCTGTGCCAAATCCAATTCTCTGTGGCGCTCCCTTACTAAATAAGGGAGCAGCTGAAAGTACCATCAGTGGTACATAAATGCATGGGCAATGAAAGGGAAGATAAGTGCATCATGGCCTGACGCTATAGCGGCTTACCAAAGAGAACAGAAAGGACTGTTTGAAACGACGAGTTTAAGTCTCCTAAACACAAACCGGGAGAAGATGGCAGGTATATGAAGACTCTGCCTCCCAGTCTTCTTTTTGGAACATTTAGGAACCACCAGTAAGCCTGCAGTCTGAGACTGAAGTGCTCTATTGGCACAATATGATATTATGAGGTCTTTACAATATGGTGGGGTAAGATTTAAAATACAATTCTGGATTTAACAGGGAGCCAGTGAAGAGAAGTCAATATGGGAGAAATATGCTCTCTCTTTCCAGTCCCTGTCAGTGCTCAAGCTGCAGCATTTTGGATCAGCTGAAGGCTTTTCAGGGAGCTTTTAGGACAGCCTGATAATAATGAATTACAATAGTCCAGCCTAGAAGTAACAGCATCACTCTGAGATGGGGTGTTCCAAATATTGACGACATCGTGCAGATAAGAGGGCAGAGCCAGAGTTCTTTTTAATGCCTGATTAAAAAAAAAAAATGTTCACAGTAACACCATCCATACTGAGTCCCTGGTTAGATGTTTCCAGGATTTTCAGGGCCAAATACCAAAACCTGGATTTTGAAGTATAAAAATACAGTTTATCAAAGCCTTTATGTCTTTGAGACATTATAGGAGAGATTTCAACTCTTTGACTGCCATGGCTCTATGGAAGAATTCTTTAACCAAGTATAATTAGTGGTATAATTATACTATAATGATGTTTGTTGTAGTTTTGCTTTCTGCCGCTAACCAGGGTCCTAGCCAGGGGCAGCAGTGTCCTCCAGCTCTTCTGGAGGTACACTTAAACATTCCCAAATAAGCAGAGAGGCATAATCCATAATCCCTCCAGAGTGTTCTGGGTCTGCATTGGTTGGACTTACCTTCCTTTGGAGGAAGTTTATTTCAGCCTCTTTCATCCACTATCTAATTCTTACACTCGCTACCCACAGCTCGTGACCTTAGGCTGGGTTAGGAACGTAGATCAGCCAGTAATCAGTCACTGCAGACGCTGCCCTCCTGCGGGCCTCCTCTCGCAGCAGGAGCAGGAGGGTTCTGGTGCTTTGCAGATCAGGCAGCGGTCAGAGGGCGAGGCCCAGGTGTTCCTATTGTGTTGTGTACTTTTTTCTCAGTCAGAGCTGTGCGTAGGAGCTGGACCAAATGGTACAAATCTTACCCTCATATAAATGTTTCTGTTTAAAGTTGATTGGTCAAACTAACCAAAATAAATACATACAATAAAAGTATGACTACTACTATAATACAAAGTCACATATACCATAATAAATATGCATTGCCACCATTTTTTCCTAGAAGAGAAATTTAAAAAGATACAGGACTTAGGTCTTAGTCTTAGTTCTGCAAGCAGTGCTGTTAATAATACGGTGAATTCATCAGGTCAGTCCTCTGTGTGATGGTGACTAAAACTGCCTCAAACCTTTGCACACTGCATGCACACTGCGGTTCCTATCTTAATTACTCTGTCACACCCAGTCTTATTCTGTAAATCATACTCGTACACAGAAAGCAATACTCCCTTTTCTCTGTCTACCAGCAGCTCACACTTCTCTTGTTTCTTTATCTCCCTGCAGCCAGTAGAGGTGTGAGGTGAAATATAATTACTTCTCTGCTTTCATTTTCCTTCTCCGGTACATCGCTAACCCTCCTCGCTCTTTCTCCCTTATTGTACTTCATATCTCCTTTCATTTGTGCATTCTGTCTCCAGGTGACCATCAGCATACCCACTCTCCCCAGTCTGAGGCCGTCTGATAGCCTGCAGTGTGTCTTCGGCTCTTTCGTCGCTGGAGCCGTAGTTCATGATGGACAGGTCACTTGTCCGCTGCCCGACCCTGTGGAAATCCCACCCACTCCTGACCAACAGGGTATGTGAACACATGAAGGCTGCACATAAAGTTTGTTTTACAGTCTGTGGAGTTTGGATTAAGTTGGATAGTCTTTGTTGTCCCTGAGGGGCAATTTAAGTTGCAAACAGTAGGCAACACAACACTTACACGTAAATGCACACATAAACATTCATTAGGTGCAATTATGATACTCTAAAAATCCATAACTTCTTAGGAAATGACCATAGTTGGATGAAAAGGTGAAGAGCTACAGTAAGTTATTACCCGAGGTTAGAAAGAAGCATCCATAAACCGTGTGGGTCTCTGCACAGACACACTGATACCTGATAATTAGTGCTAAGTTTGAGTCGTTACACCATTTAACCAAGTAATCCAACTCCTCCTGTTTGCACACCACATCCTGTTTAATTACATTTGGGAAAATTCATTCATATTTTGGGCTGCACTGTGATCTTTACTCTCCTGTTTATGGTAGTTTTCTTATTGTTTTTCTTTCCTTTATTTGGCTCGTTTTAAATTCTAATAATATACTGTGTGTCCTTTTCTATTGCCTTCTGTTTGTTTACATCACATACTCATGCATTTTAATGTCTTTGTATTGCCTTACTGATGAAAGGTGCTGTACTAATGTGTTTGGTTTCCTCTCAGTAAGATTGGAAGTACCTCAACATAACTATTTTAAAAACCTATTTTTTTTTTTTGCTCAGGTGCACAATAAGTTCTGTCTGCTTTTATATTAAAAATAGGTGTATTAAAAATAGGTGTATTTAAACTATCATCAGCTGTGCTCTGTAGGAGCAGGAAAGCGAGCACCGTTTTAAAGAGTCTTCCTTTTTAAAGACTTTCTGGTAATGCCATATATTATAATTTGCACTTAACATTAGTAGCTGAAAATGAGCATTACTTTCTGGTTATTATTGTAGATTTTATGAAAATCTTATCAACATTTGGGTGGTAACCTGGTTAAAGGTGTTATTTCATTAATTATTGCTGTATAGCAGGAAGAAATAATAAGAGTAAAAAGAAATCAAAACACCCCATATATAATGGCGAGCATTAGTTTTTATTGCACATTTTTAATATGAAAATAGTCTAAAGATTCAAATATTCAGTCTCATAGACTTCATGTTCATCTGCTTTCAGCACTGCTGGTATTTGTTTAGACTGTCTCGCTCCAGTTGATCTTTCGGAGTTAACTTCAATAGTTACTTCCTCCAAACCATCAACACGTTTATTAGATCCCATTCCTACTAGACTGCTCAAAGAAGTCCTTCCATTTATTGATGCTTCAATCTTAAATATGATCAATCTGTCTTTATTAGTTGGCTATGTACCACAGGCTTTTAAGGTAGCTGTAATTAAGCCGCTACTTAAAAAGCCATCACATGACCCAGCTGTCTTAGCTAATTATAGGCCAATCTCCAACCTTCCTTTTCTCTCAAAG
>JAVDPK010002031.1:21201-36732 GCA_034780415.1 Cichlasoma orientale
TGGGGAGTCTTCTTCACACACTAAGGTTAACTATGGAGTTCCACAGGGTTCTGTGCTAGGACCAATTTTATTTACACCATACATGCTTCCCTTAGGCAGTATTATTAGAAAGCATTGTATAAATTTTCATTGTTATGCAGATGATACTCAGCTTTATCTATCCATGAAGCCAGATGACACATCAGTTGGTTAAACTGCAGTAATGTCTTGAAGACATAAAGGCCTGGATGACCTCTAATTTCCTGCTTCTAAATCCAGATCAAACTGAAGTTCTTGTGCTTGGTCCCACAAATCTTAGAAATGGTGTCTAATCAGATACTTAATCTGGAGGCATTACCTTGGCCTTCAGTAACACTGTGAGTAATTTTGGAGTCACTTCTTGGACTATTGTGATTCGTTATTATCAGGCTGTCCTAAAAGCTCCCTGAAAAGCCTTCAGCTGATCCAAAATGCTGCAGCGAGAGTACGGAAAGGGACTAGAAAGAGAGCATATTTCTCCCATATTGACTTCTCTTCATTGGCTCCCTGTTAAATCCATCAATGCATCCATCCATTCTCTTCTGCCTATCCTGTTCAGGGTTGAATAGAATTTAAAATTCTTCTTCTCCCAACTTTTAATTTGCCTTTACATTTCATTAATTCTGATTAATATTATTTTAAATTTATGTTTGTGTGTTTTGTGTCTGTGTTTGTTTAGACTTTGTGTCAGTCCCAGTTAAGATTCGGGTGAACTCGATTGAGGTGACGTCAGGGAAGTATGACTTCTACAACTGTGCTGCTACCATCAGGAAGAATCAAAACACACCGTAAGATAGATACACCCCCCAGCCACACACACACACACGTACACTATGTATATATAGAAAAAGTATTAAAGCATGTGCCACACACACTTCTCGTTGTGTTTTCAGGTGTATAGCGTGTGTGACCAGTAAGTGGGGCTGTCAGTGGGACGCTCAGGCTCACAGCTGCAGCGACAGCGACGACGCTGTGAATGGAAATTTCATAATCAAACCCCAACAGGTAGCAGTAAATAATCTGCACCTTTGTTGTCAACCTGCAGGATTCACTCCATTCATAACTGAATGGAAGCATGCTTTGTTTCTCTGATTTGGTTATGAGAGATTTTGGGGCAGAAACCAAACTGTCGTTTTTTCATGTTTAAGCATGAATAAAAAGGCATTTACTTTTGTATTCATAATAATGTGTGTCATTGTACTCACACAGATAAGGTGCTGAAAAGAAATAATCTGTTATTGGTGACATACTCTCAGCGGCCACTTTATTAGGTACACCTTGCTAATATCAGTTTGCCTTCAGAGCTTCTTCAATTCTCCATAGCACAGATTCAACAAGGTGCTGGAAACATTCCTCAGAGATTTTGGGCCATAATGACATGATTGCATCACACAGTTACCGCATATTTGTTGGCCTCACTATTCTAGGTGCGCTATTGGACTGAGATCTGGTGACTTTTTGACACGGTGCATAGCAGCCTTCAGCAGATGGGGTACACATGGGATTGACATGGAGGGCTGTAGTGTTTCAACAGTGCTCGGCGGGTATGAAGGGGCCCAAGTGTACCAAGAAAATAGCCCCACAGCATTACGCCAACACCAGCTTGAACTGTTCATACAAGGCAGGATGGTGTGGTGTTCTGCTGCTGTAGCCCATCCGATTAAAGGTTCCATTTGTTGTGCATTTAGAGATGCTCTTCTGCATGCCTTGGTTGTAGCGGGTGGACATTTGAGTTACTGTTGCCTTCCTATCAACACGAGGCAGTCTGCCTATTCTGCTCAGGTCAACAAGACATTTTCAGCTGCGGCTCACTGAATGTTTTTTCTTATTCAGACCATTCTCTGTAAACCCCAAAGATGTTTGTGTGGGAAAATCCCAGCAAATGCACTGAGTTCAACCACTGTAACTGGCTGATTAGATATTTGCATTAGCAAGCAGTTGAACAGGTATACCTAATAAAGTGGCCAATGAGTGAACAGTCACCAAAACTTAATAATTCATCATTAACATCAAATATTAATAAGGACATTGGCTAATTTGTTTGTTTATATTGATGAGGATTGAATATCTGTTTTATTTTGGTAAGTGTGAGCAATAGCACCTTGTCATACTTCATAGATTGTTGCGATTGTTTTAGGTGTTTCACAGTGAGTTGTGATGATTTGTTGAAAGGATGTATAATTAACAGCATTGCCCACAGTGTTTTTATTCCCTACATTATATTAGAAGGTGTGGACTGAACTTTTTGCTGCTCAGCTTTATATTTCTGCTCCTGCTTCTCTTTCTGTGATGAAGCCTGACAGCTGTCCTCAGTTTGAGTCTCCGGATCCGGCGTTGATCCCTGTGGGCTACCAGATCCCCATCAGCTTCCAGGGAAGAAACCTGGACAGCTACATGGTGAGATCAGTCAGAGCTGCTGACTTACTGCTTCAAAAACATCCAAATATCATCGTCAACACCATCTGTGTGATTTATTTAGTTTCTATCAATAATATGTGTGCGTGTGTGCGTGCGTGTGTGTCTCCAGGGTCGAACATTTTTGATCGGGACTGAGCTGATGAAGCAGAACGAGCAGGAGGTGACACAGGAGGAGACATCAAAGTTCAGATTCAGAGGTCATAAGGTCAGTATAAAGGGGAGGAGCAGGAGGAGGAGGAGGGCAGTCTTGTTAACTGTTGAGGCTGGTGTGGATTTCAGTGCAGATTTACATACTTAAAGGGGACCTGTTTATTTTGTGTCTCATATATTGTTGTAGTGCTGGATATTAAAGTGTATGTGGAAGGTCGGTGTATGTTCAAGTGATCTCTGTGAGCCAGTCGCTGTCTGGTGTCTTGTGTGGTCATCTCAGGCACGCAGCTGTAGTTGTGAGCACAGAAGCTCACCTAATAAAACTGGCTTAAAGGAAGAGCAGCTGAAAGATTTTGTGGTTAAATTGTTGGTTTTGCTCGGGAAGCCTTTCTTAATCACCGGCCTCTCATCCAAGAAGCTTCTCCAGTTCTAAAAGCTGACCAGGTGTTTAACCCCTAGTCTGGTTGTCACCGTGGAGGTGGTCCTGAGACTCGTTGACACCACACTGTCATCATGCGAATCGCCAAGGTTTGAATCTCAAGGGATGTCGAGCCATTGCCTCTGTTCAGTGATGGTCGTTCCAAGTGGGAGTAGATGGGCTCTTTTACTCCTGAAGGCGGCTCTTGAATGGGAGGTGAAACATCTGCATGAACCTAAAAAGAAGTCCAGTGGCCTTCAACTCAAGTGCTTCAGACTACCATGACCTGGATGACTGAGAACCTACGCAGACAGTGTCTGTGTGACATTAGAAGAGCTGGTTTAATTCTCTAAACACTAAGGAAAGGTGCTTCAGTGCTTCCTTTATTGCTTCCTTTATTACTTCCTTTAGCAGAGGACACACTGAAGGATCGGTTTCTCTTATTCCAACCTGCTAACATGCAGATATGTTTCAAACTTTCACAGATTAGTTAATTCCACCGTACTTTTGGATTTGTTAACAAACTTTATAATATAGGTTTAAGAAAGAGCTCTACAAATAAAGATAGTTTTTACTGAAGTACTTGAAGTGAAGGTTGCAGTGTAACTTGGTTCTGTCCTCATTTTTGGCGTTGCTCTGTTGTCAGCTTTTAGGATTATCTTTAATTAAATTTGAATTCAGAGATGCAGAAAGCTTTAATAAAGGAAGAGTTAAAGTGGATCAAGAGAAAATGTTGAGTGGAGAGCAGGGTGAACAGCATTTCTTAATGCAGCCATTTCATTTCACCCTTGTGACGGTGAAGGCGTATTCGGTTTTTAACCTTCCACCCGATTGTCCGTGTTTATAGCATGAAGCAGCAACACACACAGTGACATATCCAAGATGAGCTTTTTTTATAGTTTAAACTCCAGACGTAGTTTTAACACAGCGGACCCTCATCAGTAAATGGACTGGTTCTTATAGTGCTTTTCTACTCGAGCACTCAGAGCGCTTTATGCAGCATGCCTCATTCACCCATTCACATGCTTTCTATCACACACACTCCAATGAACACATCGAGAGCAACTTGGTATCTTGCCCAACTTTGGCATGCAGACTGTAGCAGCCAGGCATCGAACCACCAACCTGCCGATTAGAAGGTGACCTTCTCTGCCTCCTGAACTGCAGCCACCCCTGACATCAGCAGTCACATTTTTAAATAACTCAGTGCAGTTGGATTCTCTGAACACTGCTGTGCTCCTTTCCTAAGTCCTCATAAATTCTCCATCACATTTTTTCCTGATGTTTTCCATTGAGGCCAACAAAGTGTTTTTCTTGCCATTTCTTATAGAGGGTGAACTGAGGGGCTGAAACAAGGTGCATTCATTTTGAATTATGAATCATGCAAAGCTACTCGAGTAGAGTTCATGAAATAAATGTGGAGCTTGGTGTCCAAAGAAGAAAGAAACCCTGAAGATCTGAGAATTATTGCTCAACACCGCTTTAAAAATTACAAGAAAATCCAGCTGCTTGGAAGCAAATGTGAAGAACTGAGGGGTGGCTCAGAACTTTTGCACAGTGCTGTACATAATTCATTCATTTACTCAGTAAAGTCTCCATTAAACCATTATCAGCCTTTAATAGAGGTCATGAGAATAAGAGATAAAAATAACTACAGTCAGCATTGCTAAGGAGGAAGGAATCAGCTGATGAGATAAAAACAGAAAACAGTCTCTGTGCCTCAACAGTAACGCTGCTGTTTTTCTCTCTACGCCAACGTACACAAATTAAAACCCACTTAAAAAAAAACCCTCTGTGTGATTCTTGTGCTGTGTCCATTAACAGCCTCCAGAAAGCATAAAATCTCTCTCCTCATCTCAGCCTTTCTGTTTATGTTTTCGAGCTCGCCGCCGCCGAAAGCTATAGAAAAATCAGGGAGTGTATCATTAATGATAATTAGACAATTAGTGCGTCGTTAGCGGTTAATTTGTGAGTAAATTAACATGATTGTGAGTCAGAAAATGTTTCGAGCGCAGCTCTAAGTTTAATGTTGTGATGCTGTTTAGTTTTGGGGTTTTTTTAATCAGCTGTTTTCAGTTTTGTTGAGCAGACTCTGCTTGTACTGTTAAACCGATGTGTGCGCAACGGCGCCCCCTTATGGGCTACAGAGGTGTATAATTTTTTTCCCTGAGTCACTGAACTGCAGGTACGTGTGTGTGTGTGTGTTTTTCAGCAACTTTTTGCTCTTGTCTCTCTTGTAGCCCCCCCTAGTTCCCCGCTTTTTTGCATCTATTGATCCTCGCCTCACACTGAGTCCAAGTCTGCCAATATGCAGTTAAAGAGCGTGCGTGCGTGTGTGTGTGGAGGGGGGGGCTTTCATGTTTGTGTGTCACTGCAGCTTTTCCTCTCATTATCTCTGGTATTTGTCTCTACATGTTACTTATTTTTCCCTTTTTTAAAGGATTCTTTATCCACTGTTTTTCACACATCCTGAAGAAAACTTGCCTTGATTTATGGCTACAGGGGTGTATGTGTTTGTGTTTTTTCACTGTGTGTGTGTGTGTGTGTGTGTATGTGTGTGCTGACCTTCACAGTTGGATAGAGGCGAGGTAATTTAGTGTGGAGTTCCAAAATAGTGAGGAAGGTTTTGTTGCTCGGCATTAATGCAGACCTGGGGGGAAGCGTGTGTGTGTCTAATTGTGTTACTCGTGTTGTGGGGACATGCATCTAAAAAAAAAAAAAAAAAAAAAAAAGGGAACATAAGATAGATTCAAATCAGTGAATACCTTGTAGAGGTGTCAGGCTGCAGTCACTCATGCTCCAGTCTTTCCAGCGGCATCTCCCTGGCGACATAAGTTAGCTGATAAAACTGCACGAAGTTAAGGACAAACTCTGGGAACAAATCCCTGACAGTCTGTCGTTTAAGGACCTGCAAGCTTCACATAAATATAAAGCCAATCCCATACTGCACTTTTAAAGCTGATCACTTGTACTAAAGGTTTCTGCACGAGGAATTTGACGCTCCAAAAGATGATGCAGTGAACATATTAGGTAACAGTGTTACCCTGCTTTTCGTATAATGTCAGAGGGAAGTGGTGGAAGTTCTCTCACTGCGGTACAAACACGTTCATTTGCAAGTAAGTGTTTCATTTTAAATGTCAGCAAAATGGCTTTAAATTATCTCTTGAATCAGACACTTGCCCCGGTAGAGTGCTGTGCTGTATGTCCTGTTATCAGTGCAGCTGTGGAAGTAGACTATATCAAAGATGGATGGAGCTTCCAGGCCTGAAAGGTGAGGCAGGTGGAGAAGTGCCAGCATTCTTTCTAGCAGCCAACAGGAGGCGACCCTACAGTACTTCTCTCTTGTTTTATGACCTCAGTCAACATCATGACACGATAACTTTTGCAAAATGAACAAACTGTTACAGAATGTTCATTTTGTAAATTATCGTTTAATTTAGAGTAAAATGGGTGATTAAAACAGGGTACAGTACCGTGCAGAACTATGCCAGCCAGATCCCGACTTTCTTGTAATTTTTTGAAGTGGGCTTGAGCACTCCAGACTTTCTGAAGGTCTTTCAATCTTCTTCTTTGGACATCGGCTGCTTTTCCACTCAGTTTCAGTCCTTTTACCCGACCATTTTCAGAGGTTTTGTTTTTGTCAGCCACTTAACACTGACCTATGATTCTTTCAAGTGTTAAAAACTGCACCTAACTCAATGGATGAACCAGTGCTCTGTCTACACATAATGGACAACTTAGCAAAGAACCAGTTTTAAATTGATGTTATCATTAGGTACTGTGTTACTAGGAGCCTTTGTTCCAGTTTCTTTAGTTGGACCTATGAAAAAACAATAACTGAAAAAAAGTGAAAGCAGGTCTGATGGCGCGATGAACCAAATTTGACATTTGTGGTTCAAATTGTCGCCAGTGTATACAAAACACAACGTGGAACTCTGTCAGTCATGGATTGGCTTCCCCAGAGCCCAGACTTCAACATTATTGAAGCAGTGTGGGATCATCTCAGCAGAGAACAAAACAAAAGGCAGCAACATCCAAGGGAGAGCTTTCAATGTCCTTCAAGAAGCCTGGAGAACTATTCCTGAACAAGGTGGTCATACCACATACCACAGAGAGAAGGGAACTACCAAAATGCAGAGCTCTTGGCTTCACAGCTGTCCACAAACCGCATGTAGACTGACGTCATGGTGTCCATCCTTTATTTATTCAGTATGAGGTAGTAATATTAGGTAGAAGCTGCAGTATATCTGCCTCCAAGACACGACCACCACACCACTGGGACTTTAGATCCCCATAGTATAAGTCATTTATTTTTTAGTTGAAACTATGATTAAGGTTTGGATAAGATGGGCAGTGGTTATGGTCACCAGAAAAATGTTTTTTAGTCAATGAAATATCCTCTGAAGTGATGGAAACATGGTTGTGTGTCTGTGTGTGCAGTTTGAATACGACAAGCAGCAGGAGGTGAACGTATCCTTCCACATCAAGGACAGAGACACCGAGAGGAAGATTGACAGCACCCTCACAGGTCGGTGTTTCACCAACACAGACACTTCACAATCGCACATAAATCAAGATAAAGTGTGAAAGTGCAGTTATCACGCTGGTTTACGTGTCTTTTTCTCTCATTTCAAATTCACTTCCAGCTGCATTATGATAATTAACTCTACCCTCTCTTCTCCTTCTTCTTCTTCTCGCTGCCGTCTCTCCGACAGTCGTGCTGTATAGCTGCTCAGTGGAAAGAGAGGACTGCAGCCTGTGCAAACATGCCGACTCCAAGTACCAGTGTGTTTGGTGCGCCACCTCACACAGCTGTGTTTACCGGGAACTCTGCCGTTCGCCACAGCTGGCACAGTGCCCCAGCCCGGAAATCACTGATGTGAGTCATAAAAACACAAAGCCACGTCCTCTGACATGTCAGTATGGGACACTGTTAGTGTTAGAGTACTTCTTTAGGGACAGGATCGGTTCTTGATGTGTTTGGGAGTCTGATATTTTTTGTGAATGAGTGAAATGTATGTGTGGTAACTTTTACCTTCCATCCATCCATCCTCCTTTGCTTATCTGAAGTTTGAAGCAGGTTGCAGCAGGCTAAGCAGGGCTACTTAAAACCTTTTCCAGTTCCTCCTGACGGATCTTCAGTGAGTTTTGGATCTACCCCAGGGTCTCCACCCAGTTGGGAGTTTCCTGGAAAACCTCCTGATTAGATGTCTGAACCACCTGAGCTGGCTCCTTTTGACGTAAAAGAGCTGCAACTCCACTCAGAAACCCCTCCGCATGTCTGAGCTCTCTCAGACTCTTCCCAGACACCCAACAGACTAAACTAACTTCACCTGCTTGTATCTGCAGCCTCACTCTTCTGGTCACATCCTCCTTGAACTCAGTTGCTCAGGGCACCAGCTGTCCCCCAACCCAGCAATTCACCCATTTTTGGCATAGATACAAACTGCCCCATGCCATGCTGAAGGTCACATTCTGATGAAGCCAGCGGAGCCCTGTCATCCACACAAAGATATGCAACATGATTCTGAGCTTCTCAAAATGAACATCCTCCTCACCTTGAGATCCTGTCCATGAATAAAAAGGATTAACCCTGCTGGACTCCAATAACCAACAACCCAGAACAGTCAAATGGATGGATGGATGGATTTCTTGTGGTTTATGTTAATATTTTTTGCAAAGTATTATATTTTCTCTGCAGTGCACCATCTACAAAATATTTCTGTTCATCATTCAGCAAACCACAGGTAAAAAGTCGTAATAAGAGAACATCTGACCAGTTTAATCATGTTTAAAGTTCCCCGCTTTGGGGAGATATGACAACTTGTAAAGCTGTGCAAAGAATGTCTTTATTTTTAAGTTTCATAGAAGTATAACAACCACAAAGACTTTAAAAAGGAACATTTTCTGTCAAAAACTCTGGAGTAGACACACAACACTTTGAACTGCTCTTCAGAAAATAGTGCTACAAAAGAGGTTTCAGAACTGCAGCATGTTCCATTTATAATCTGCACTGAAGAGTGGCCTCACAACATTTCAGAGTTTAAACCTCAGAGCTGTGATGTGGTTATATCATTTAACAGAAGCAGAGATGCAGGGCAAGATCTGTGAGTAGCACCTTTTAATAGAGCCAGTGTTGCGTTTTCCCTTCTCGTCTTTACAGAAGACGAGAAAAACCTCCTGACATAAATCACGCCATCGTTCATGTGAAGTGTGTCTTCTGTAAGGGGGGAAAATAAAAAGTGCAGTGGAAAAATGCGACCAGTTCTGCTGACGGCTCCATCTGAAATGTGCTGCTGTTGCAGAAAACAATAAATACATACACAGGAAGTAATCATATGGATGACAGAGGATGGGAATGATGTTTGATTCTTGTCACCTTTGCACAATCTGATTCACTCACAAACATTTATTGTAGCTGGCTGGTCTTACTTTCCTGTCAGCAGTTAGTCCAACTTTTCGGCGGAGAGCCCGAGAGCTCCTCAGCGGCTGGACATCGGTCCTGGTCCTCAGAGGTAGAAAGTTGGTGATGATCTGCTGTCATCAGTACGCAGTTCCTGGTTGGTTAGCAGGCTGTATGGGTGCAGCACACTAATTAGAACTAAATAACACAAAAGCTGGAGTACAGAGTTGTTGGACAGGCTCGTCTAAAAGGTACCAACACCTCAAACACGGTCATCAGGTAAACTTCAATCACTCCGATTTGTTCATTAATTATTTAAAAGAAATCAATACAATTTCCATGAAGGGGAAATTTAGCTACAGAGGCCAAAACTGTTTTTTGTAACCGGCTGTAAACGTTTATTTCTGCTGTAAAATTGGACATTTTAACATGGAAGTCTACAGGGACTGACTCACTTGGTGCTATCCCCAAGTGGCCGCTAGTGGAGCTACAGTTTTTGGTGCCTCCACTTAGGCTTCATATTCCAGCCCTGGGGGTCACCTCTGGTCTACAGTGCGTCGCAACCCTTCTGTGGACGCTAGCATCTACAATTTGTTTACATATGAAGCCAGTTTCTTTTCGGCTACAGCTGTGATCTATAATATAAATGCATATATCAAAATTATTAGCAACTTTGAACAAACAGGGGAAGTCCCTAGCATATAAGTGCTGCTGCCAATGATTGATTAAATCATATAAATATCTAATTGATTCCTTTTTTGAAGTGTGTGGCGATTAATTCCCATCAAGGACCAAACATGTTTTGCGAAAATAAAGAGAAAATAAAGGAAGACTACCAACCTTCACGTTACATCATGTGGAAAGTTTTGAAATCAGCATCATTGGCTCTCTGACAGATCAGATCAATACCATCACAAATTTGAACAATTCAGTTGCATGCGATCCATATAACTTTCCACAAATCCATCCTTTCTTCTTCACTGAGCTCATTTTTCCTCCCGTATTGTATTCACTGTTTGTCTCATCCTTGGCTGCACGGCTTCAATATGTTTCTTATTTTCTCTGGAACATCAGTCATTTGTTTCAGGCCCCATCTTGATTTCCTTTGGGCTGTGGCTGATTATGTCAGAAGAAGTTAGTTATTTCCGCAGCAGCGTTTGGCTTTGCTGAGGAGAGCTTTTAACTGGCACTGAGGGGAAGAGGCAGTGAATATATAGAAGAGCTGAATTTGGTCTAATGCGTCGTATACGCACGTCAAATTGAAGCTGCATTGGCCCAAATTGAAGCAGATATGTGGAACCTTTATTTCAGCAGATAATGCGTTTTCACGGGCTGTTCTTCAACGTCTTTGTGAATATTTATACATTAATGTCACAATGCTGAATGCAGAAAAATGACACGTCTTTGCATCTGCTTCACATGTCAGGTCAGTTTATTTTAGACATTTAAGCACAAGAGACATTCAGCAAAGTGCTGCGAAACATCAGGCACGAGTTGAAGCTCAGGCATTAATTGATAAACAAATAACCATTAAACCAAATTTAAAACAATTGAAAACATATATTATTTTACAGGTTTTAAGAGTGATTTATATGGAGGACTAATAATGCCAAAGATAAATTAGTCTGAGTCAAAAATGAATGAATGAATTAACTAAAAATAATTTATGTTTGCAGTTAATTAGGCATAAATTTATTACAAATAATGTAAAAAAAAAAGTATATAGAAAATATTTCCATATTTTGAATTTGCTTCCATCTTTTCTTTGTTTCTCTCTTCTATTTTTTCAAAGTCAAAGAACATAAACAAAAGCAAAAATCACAGAATTACAAAACAAAGAATCTGCAATTTATTTTTATTAAATCAATAAGTTTATAAATGTATTATTGGCTGTAATTCTTTTAAATATGATGATGATGATGCCTTCGACTTATATAGCGCTTTTCATGGTACCCAAAGACGCTTTACACGCTTTTGTGCACTATTCATTCATACCTCAATCATACATTACTAATGTAATGTCTGACGGAAGCGTGGCAGCCAATCCGCTGCCACTTAGGCAATGTGGGTTAAGTGTCTTGCGACCCTCCGGTTGCGAGGTGAGCACCTACCCACTGCGCCACTGCCACCCTGAATATAAAAAGGTTTCTCTTTAGCTTAAAGTCTTAGTAGGCCATTATCAGAGGTGTTAGATTTTAATATGTTCATAGTTTCCAGGTTAACATTTTCTCACATTTTACCCAAATGGACTCATATTCCTGTATTATAAATAATAGGGCTGCACTATTATGACCATGATGATTATTATCATTATTCTGGTCACTATTGAAATAGGGGCTATGGCTGAGAAAGCTCTGTCCCCCCTGCTCTTAAGCCTAGGTTTAGGAACACTGAGAAGTAGCTGGTGAGCAGATCTCAGTGACCTAGAGGGAATGTAAGGTGTTAGGAGCAAGATATGATTGGGCCAGCCCATTAAGAGATTTAAAAACATACAATACAATCTTAAAATCATTCCTAAAATGCACAGGGAGCCAGTGAAGGGAGGCCAACACAGGGGAGATACGCTCAGTTTTAGGAGTTCTAGTAAGAAGGCAAGCAGCTGCATTCTGGACCAATTGCAGGCCTGAAAGTGAGGACTGGTTTATACCAACGTACAGGGCATTACAGAAGTCAAGCAAAGTAGAAATAAAAGCGTGTATAACTCTTTCAGAATTATTAAAGGATAAGAAGTGCTTGACCTTAGAAAGGAGCCTCAGTTGGTAAAATCCTGATCTCACCACAGAGTTTCTCCAGCTTTAGATCACAGTCTATTTTTACACCAAGGTTTTATAAAAATAAAACTTAACTCAAAATTAGATCAACATGTCACTGCTTCCACCTTTTCACCTGTTCGATCCCAGTAAAGCTGGTGTTTATTCCCCTGAAGCCTTCGTTACGCACCGTGTTTATTGGACTCTCATCTTTGACCATCTGGAAGGATACACTGACGTGCTGCACAGGCTCGCTTTTATTATTATTTTTTTTTTGTTTATTTTTTTTTTAAGAATTTTTGGCCACAGCGGCTTTATTGACAGTGGAGAGAGACAGGAAATTGGGAGGAGAGATATGGGGGAAGACACGCGGGAAATGGCGACAGGCCGGGACTCGAACCTGCGCCGCCCGCACCGCTACGCGGCATATGTATATGGTCGCCTGCTCAACCCCTGAGCCACCCCGGCGCCCAACAGGCTCGCTTTTACGAGCTGATGTTGGACGATTCACGTTGGCAGCCATTGCATTGTTTTCCATCAACTCTAAGCATTGTTTGTCACGTGTTGCTTTGCGATGCAGACACGCAGCACTCTTTGTGTTTGATTTCTTCTTGGTTACCGTCACTTTCCCTAAATCCAAAGTATTTCCAAACTATGGATGATGGTCTGGTTCGAGGGAAAAGCTCTTCGCCTTCTGCTGTGCCAGACGTTTGAATTTTGTTGTATATTTGTCTATTTATTTTTTTTGCTGGTGGAGCGCACATTTTTAATGTTGCTCAATCGTCTTTATTTAATTGTTGGATTCCAAAAGTGTCAAAATTCAATTAATTGTGCAGTATTCCATAAAGACGTTTCAAGCCTGTTTCCCATTTTTCCCACAGCTGGTGTCACTGATTGATTTGTAAACTCCTGTATTATTGCAGGTTTTGAAAGTTCAGCTCCCCCGCTATGATCCACTAAAGCCAACGGCCTTTCCTTTCTTTCTGCAGATCAGACCCAGGTACGGCCCTCTGAATGGTCGGATCTCGGTGACCATCAAAGGCTCCAACATGGGTATAAAGAAGGAAGATATCAAAAAGATCACAGTGGCCGGAGTGGACTGTGTTCACCAGGAGGATAGATACTCCGTCTCGACCAGGTAATCGACAGCAGCCTTATTAACATGCAGACAGGAGCCCACCTGTTGCTTTTACACATTAAGGTGAAGTTCTTCTACACAAACCCGTGACCGTCTGCTGACATGAATTAATAGCTACAGATAATTGAACCTGCCTGAATAAAAGCTCATCTATGAAAAGGTGGAACATCAGTATTTCTGCATGTCACCTTGGTTTTGAGTAAATTGTACCAGGCAGTGCCCCTCAGGTGAAGGCTTTGATCTAATAAGTAGAGCCTGACCCAAAACTAGATTGCTTGCATATTAATGTGGGAACTCGCCGTATGTCATGAACAATTAAAGAGTTTATCCAAGAGGGGCGCTGAGGTCTTTGAATTCAATGCCTTCGTCTGACCCGCGCTCCTCTTGCTTTCTGTCTGCAGTGTGGTGTGTGAGATCGGCCCAGCGAAGCGAGTCCCACCGCACGACCTCCCATTTGAAATGACCAACAGCGGACCGGTGGAAATATTAGTGGAAGGAGGAAGATCTGGGAGATCTCAAGTCCACTTTACCTACCGGGTACGTCAAAACCCGAACACTTGGGTTTTTTCTTGCTTTCTCTACCAATTATTCCAAACACAGAGCTGTTAGCAACATTTAAAGTTTGAAATTTTGTTACAGCTTCAGTCTGAGACAATGGTTATGGATGGGAATGGGCCCATGTTAGCGGTACTTATGCTGGAGATGTGTCTTTGTCTGTAAGAATATTAATATTAATATTATTGGGGCTAAAGGTGGGGCTTGGGGTAGCACTAGCCTTTTAAACTCTGACCTTATCTCTATGTTAAAAGTTGCTGGTTGGCTTTGGGGCAAGAAACTGACTAGGGAAGGAAGTTAATTGATATGGAGGGCTGCTACAGAAGCAACCAGCTCCCCAAGTGGTCAGGAACACGTGACGGTACGAGCTGGTTAGCACTTTCAAAATAAGAGCAAAGGGGTTGTCTACAAGTAAATCAATCGTGGATGCTGCTCTTATAAATAAAAAGTCAGTGAATGGAAAACACTGTAGCAATGTGGAGCTATGTCTTTATACATGGTTCTTCACCTTGCTTGTATTACACACCCACGTGTAGCAGCCAGCTGAAGCAAAACGTGCTCGTGTAGCTTGTTTCAGGCTTTTCCACCCTCTGATAATTAAAGACAATGAGTCAAGAAGCATAATATGCAGCAGAATCTACATGTCAGCATCTTCTAACATCGGCCTTATTTGATACCGTTCATTCCCTCTCTTGCAGTAGAAATGCTGCAGATTTGTCTCCTGATCTTCGGTCTTAAAGCATCTCAGTTCAACTGCAGAAAGCTTCAAAAAACCTGTTAAATCTGGTGTACTTAAACCTGCAGATACTGTGTGCAAACCTCATCAAAGTCTGTGAGGCGACACTGAAAACATAGTGTGACACGAGTGCTTCAAACCCCGGAGATCAAATCCTAGAAACATTAAGAGTTTTCTAACAAAGTGAAAGCACACGGCCCTTCTCTAGTGCGATGCAGGGAAATCTTCTCTCTAAAGAAGCAGCAGTGCATGAAAATACCCCTCGCATACAAATGCACCACCACCACACCAAACTCCATTCAGTTTCCAGCTGTTTGCCCCCCCCCCCCCACAAAGCACGAGAGGAGAAACAAACACGATCAAAATAAATGAATTTCACCTGCTGTTCTGTTTTGTTTCTTGAACTCGGCTCAGTTGCTTAATTTGAATATCGCTGTTCACGTTCATATTTCTTATTTGTTTCTATTAAGCTGACAAAAAGCTAATTAAAGCAAACTGCTGAGACCAAAATGACTAATTTAGTTCATCAGCAGCGCGTCGCTGCCTTTAAACGCTACCACTCAGCTCAGGGTTGAAACTTTGGATTGCTGCATTGCTGAATTATCTCGGTGTCAACACAGAAATATTAAACGAATAAACAGGCTGACCACGATGCAGGGGTTACTGTCTGGGTATTTTGTGAACAAGAACAAAGCAGCTTGCAAATTCCAAATGTTTCCACTCGTTTTAGCTTCTCAGATGTGATGGATTTGGGGAAAGAAGGAATCAGATGATCTTTTTTTGAAGAAAAAAACACTGAACAGGTGATTTTTATTTTAAAAATCTTAAGGATTATAACTTTTAAATAATTGACACACATCTCAAACGCTGTTACGACCCGCTAGCCTAGGGGGGGTGCGGGAGCAGCACCTCAACGACAGGAGATGGGAGAGCACACACCACAGC
>JAVDPK010002031.1:36832-60195 GCA_034780415.1 Cichlasoma orientale
CCGTCTCATCACCCGAAGTGGAGACAGGTGGTTCAGCCCGTGCCGGGCAGCGAGAGACTGCGATCCCCACGCGCACAAACACAATACGGCACGCAGCCGTAACAAACGCATTTAGCTGAATTATGAAAACAAAAAGTACTTCCACATGTCTTATATCTTAAAGTTCATCTCTGCATGTATATACCTAGATTCTACGGTAGCTTTGCATGACTCACAGTTCAAAATAATCCTTATATAGCCTATACTCTGTGCTGGTGCTGCCCCTCAGTTCATCTTCTGTGTGAAATAAGCTGTTTTAATTGTCTTCATTCTACCTGAAAGCCAGCTTTGCTCTGATTGGCCGCCACTCATAAACAGAAAGGTGAAACCATAGGTGGGTGGGGCTTCTGTACTCAAAGATAGAGCTGGTTAAAATGACTGTATTAGGGATATCCACTTTCTATTTTGTCACAAAGATCGAAGGGTAGAAAAAAACTTGAGCATTTAGAGCTGAGCTTCTGGCTCACATAGACATTCATTCATTCACTCATTCATTCATTTTCTTCTGCTTATCCAGTTGAGGGTTGCAGGGGGGCTGGAGCAGCGATTAAGTGTCTGCAAAATCAGAAAAAAATCGCACATCTGTTGCTTTCTGGATGCCCAGAAATTCACATTGAGTACTTACATTCAGAGGCCAGTCAGAACCTCACAGATTTGAAGCAGTAATTCCTCCACAAATATTGTTGTAATTGCTGCAAGATGGTGATTTAACTACAGAATGGCACAGGCAACCTTTTATATAGGAATACAACCAGACTCCAACCAGTTGGCAACAAGATGATTTAAGTCCTCTTTCGCACAGGTCGCACATCACAGGCAAGTTGCTCTCATCAGTGCAGAGTGACTGAGATTGATTGCAATGTGTTGACGATCTGTTTGTTTATAAATTAGATTCTAGTTCTTCATCAGTCTGTCTGAGAGTGATTGCAGTCGGTCAGAGTCAGACTGTAACTATTTGGAGACAGGTTGCCTCCCACCAGGCGACCTGTGCATTCACCTTACGGTCGAAAGTGGTCAGTAGGAGCTCTGGTCGCTCTAAGTACTTGGAATTGGTTGTTAAATGTAAAAAAAATAAATACACTCAGATTTTTTTTCTAATCGAATGGAGGCTGGCTTCCTACCTTTAGTCTAGTGCGACTGAACCGGGAAGCACATTCAGATGACTGCTGTTGTGAAACTGTACTATTAAAATCATAAGAGAATTAAATGTTCCTGAATGGTGGGAGCTGTTAGACCTCAACAATACAGTTTTAAACTGTGTCACAAAAACAGAGCTGAACACTTAATATGCTCATTTGGGTTATAATTGATCTATAAATGACTAATTAATGCAGTTGACCTTTGTCTGATGTGAATGAGCCTCACACTGCCTCATCTTCACAACCATTTGTTCAGATTTCCATCTGCTGTAAATCCTCCAGCGAGCGTCTCCGGGTTTGAGTTCGTGTTTCCTTTTAAACCGAAGAACTGTCTGCATTCCCTTCGTCTCACAGACCGAATGTATTTCAGTTACTGCCGCCTCCCGCGCCGCTGTTTTCTTTGTGTGCATAACTTCCAACCAGGCAGAGTTGTTATGAGTTTGTCTCTCTTTGGGGATATTTATTTTTGTGTTTGCGCCGCTCTCTGCCAGAACAGCAAGAACAAATCTGCAACACCAACAAGCCGAATGCTTAAGTACATCTCAACAGCGGCACATGTGCGACGCTCTTTGAGAAAATATTGTAGTCCTTCGTTGCTTCGGATTCATATTTAGACCTTTTATTTATTTATTTATTTTTCTTCTTGCTTCTAAACAAAGATGATTGCCTTCCTCCACTCATGGCACTCGACTGCTGGATTTGACAGATGGACTTTTTAAATTTTGAAGGCTCTTCACGCTCGGGTGTAAATGAGGCTCAGTATTTGCTCTTGGTTGTTTGTCCTGCTGTCGGGACTGTACAGAACCTTCCGGTACAACCGGATAACCTTCCAGCTGGTGTATTTCAGCAGCTGTCGGCTCCTCCCCCCCCCCCCTCTCAATATTCTTTGAGCGCAGAAGTTGGAAATGTCCCCCACGGTGAAGCTCTGCCGTGACACTGATTTTTATTTTCTTCCTTTGTAGATGTTGTTCTTAGTTAGAACCTGCTGCCTAAATACCGCAGGGTCGAGTTATTGAGTTATTTAGCTGCGGAAAATTTATGATGTGTTTGGGTTTGTTGTGATCAAAGTGTCTGTACCTGCAGGACAGCAGCTGAAACTTAATGAAGTCTTCTGTTTACTTCTTTTTTATTTTTCTCTTTGTTTCCGTTCGTCTGTCTCTGCTCTTTGGTTTGGTGGATCTGAGAGCTTCAGTTTTTATTATTACTAAAAACAAAACTTTAACAAAGTGTTTGAAGTTTGAAAAACGTGATATAAAAATGAATCACAAACATCTGGCCAGGCATCAAGAAATACTCTGTGGATAAGAGTAGAAAATACAACCTGTAAATTAGACTTTCTCTTCCTTTATGGCGATAGCATCATAAAGACGCTTACGGCCGGGCCCTCGTAACCCTTTGGTTTGGATTTTATGATTTCTCTAACTAGTAAAGCTGTTTTGTTCAGACAGAAGTGACCATATATTGTTGTATTATTGTAGGTTATTAAATCATCTCCAGCTGCAGCATCAAAGTGATGTACACAATGAATCAACAATTTTAATATTCTGCATGAGAAGTACTTTTACTTTCAGGACTCGGAGTCCATTTGTTGCTCAGACTTTACTTGAGTAGGATTATAAATAACTTGATGCAAAATGAAAATGTTGCAGTGCTTATTTGACAGCTGACATCTGGAGCTTAATTGTGTCCACATAAATGTGTTATTAACAGTTCATCCATTAAAGAAAGGGGAAAAATATGGTACTGCAGGGACTGTATCTGTTTCTGTTGATTTCTTTCAGGGACCATGTGCAAATTATATTAATCACATTTAAAAAGATTTAGCTATCAGTTAATGTACTGTTTTCTTCCTGGGCAGGTAGAACACAGTAAAACACAGTTAAAATCAATCAACAAAACACACGTACACATACTCACACATTCAAACGCACATAATAGCAAAAATCACCATGGTTTTAGGGATGTCGATGCCCATCTGTAACTATCACTGTAACTGCTCTCTTGTTATATTGAACCACAGCTGACCGCAGCCAGCAGCTGCTCCGCTATTGGTCACTCTGTTGGTTTCATAATGTTAACAAGCTGTAGTTTTAAAGAGCGTGCACCTGAGCCTGCTGCTCCGCTCTGCAGCCAGGTGGTGAGCCATATGTTTATGGCCCCAGCATTTAAGTAGCGGCCATCTGGAGTAACCTCCTATAGTTATTTGGCCTGTTGAGAGGTTTTTATTAACACAGCACTCTTATCCACACCACAGATGTAAATTGTCCTCTAACTGTTTGATCCTGCAGGAACACCTTCAGTTAGTTATATCAGTGTTTGCGTGTGTACTGGGGCCAGAAATATGAGGTTCCCTTTTTTAAAGTAAATAAGCATTACTTTGTTTTTATTGATTTTAAATTAAAATAAGTTCCCTCTAATGTGCTTTATAGCAGAATTTAACTCCATATTTCAGCGTTTTCATCACAGAAAAAAAAGGGAAACAAAACAAACACAGCACATGTTCATGCTTATATTTCAGAATGTAATATTTATTATAATTTAAGTACAGTATTACATACATATACTGTAGTATCCATCCCAAAGTTGGGGTTCTTGTAATTTCATCAAGTTAAATAAATTTCCTGCCTGTTCAGAATCAGATGTGATTATATACAAATGGTGAGAATAACATTCAGTCACGTGACTCTGTGCAGTCCTCTGAAAAACTAAGTGCTCTTTATTAACTGATCATCAGCAAGTGAGAGCACCTCTATAAAAGTCGAGGTTTCGGCAGGTTTGTGGTCTAGTGTCCAGCAAACCTGGACTGTGCAGTGCTCAGAGAAATTATAAACAACCCAAGAGCCACATCTCAGACTCCACAGGCTCAGTTAGCATATTTAATGTTAAAGTTCCTGACAGCACAATCAGAAAAAGACTGAACAAGTGTGGTTTGTTAGTAAGGGTTGCCAGGAGCAAGCCTTTTCTCTCTGAAACGAACATGGCAGCAGGGATTAGGTTTGCAAAGCTGCATCTGAACAAACCACAAGAATAATGTTCTTTGGACAGATGAGCCCAAAGTGGCCATAATACACAGAACAACATGGGGAGAAAACCAAGCACAGCATATCAGCACGAACGCCTCAGACCGACTGTCAGCACAGTGGTGGAGGCCTGATGATTTGGGCACATTGCAGTCACTGAGTCGAACATAAAGTTGACCAAAGTATTCTAGAATCAAATGTGAGGCCATCTGTCAGCTAAAGCTAAAAGTTGTGTGGAAATATGGTTTTTTATTGTAATTTTCTGCTGCTCCTTTCTGGCTCTTGGTTTTGTGTGAAGCGTGGGTAACAGACCCAGAGTGGCAGGATTTACTGCTGCACAAACCTTGAGTTAGATACTTAGTGGACTGGTACTTATATACTCTGAGAGTGCTCAAAGCACTTTCACAGTCCGCACCATTGACAGTCGCCTGTCTCATTCACACAGCGCTTTAGTCGGTGACTTTAAAAGCTTTTTAATTAACATGCACGTATTTACATGCAAGCGGATGCTTCCGTTTTGATTTCAGGGGTTCAGTTCTTGCCTGTGGACGCTTAAACATGTGAAACACTCACCTTATGATGAGTAGTCAGAATCGGGAATAGTAATAATGGAGGTGAGTCGGGGTTACCATGTTTTTGCATTTAAAAAAAAGGATAATTCATTTTAAATGAACAGTTTAGAATTTCTGTCAGAGATAAAGAAAACTCTATAAGTATAATAAATACAAATACACCCATTAAGAAAATATAGTCACTAAAATACTGTAGCTTGATTGCTGAAGGGTTTAAAGCTGATCTAAAATGTTTCTCATTGAAGGATCTCTTACATGTTTAACTGTTTTCAGGTAAGAGGCACTTCTGTTTCCCACTTGCTTGTAATGGACCTCTGCGGGATAGTTTTTTTTACTTTTTTTTTTTTTTTTTTGTCCTGTTTTCTTTTCAGGACCCCGAACCAAAAACCGTCTCCCCACAGAAGGGTCCAGCAGCTGGAGGAACCGTGATCACGATCGGAGGGAAAGACCTGGACACGGCGACTAAAGAGGACGTCGCTGTGACGGTGGGAGGAGTTCCCTGTGAAGTGTAAGTGGCACCTAGTAATATAAAATGCATATTGTATCAGTAAATAAAACAAACTAATGAATTGTTTTGGTCCATTCCGGGGATTGTTGGAGATTTCTTTCTGGTTACTGCTTTTCCTGTTTCTGTGTTCATGCTCCTCCTCTCTCCTCTTCAGCCTGTCGTTCGGCACAGAGATCACCTGTAAGACCGGCAAGTATCGTGGGCAGAAGGTGCCGTCCGACCAGTTAACAGTGATGGTGAAGTACGGGACGAACACCACCAAAGACATCCCAGGAGTGTATCAGTACTCTGAAAACCCCAAGATCACGGGTTATAACCCCAAATCCAGCTTCGTATGGTGAGCGTGGTTTTAAAGGCACATCACGTGCAAACTTTGCTTGTTCGCGTCAGTGGTGGCCAGAAGAAGCACTTCTGACAGACAGAGATGAGAAAGAGTTTCACGTTTTTTTTATTCAGCTGTTCAGCTGGAAATGGTTGCAGACAGAATTTAGAGGCTGAATTCAAGACGGTCAGTGAATATTCCCAGTTATTGACTTCACTCAAATGTAAGTGCTGGGTTTAAATTTGCCTTATTTAAATGTGGTCAGTGTCTCCTTCAGGGGCATCACTGCTGCTGTTTTTCAATCAGTCTTTCTAAGTCCTACTCTGTCCCTTTATAATATGCACTGAATCCACTATCAGGGAGCCAAATCAGGTGCGTAGGGGAGGCGGTGAGTGAAATTTGTGTTGCTGTGGCCAGAAGAACTCCTGTGATGACAGTCTGTTGGAGAGGGCTGGATATACAGAGCACAACCCAGCTCCTGGTGGCTCTCCTTATCTGATGTGCCACCTTCGGGCACTGTAGCCAGAGAACCAGCTGTCCTCACTGTAAATTCAGTTCAGTTTAGGTCAATTTTATTTTATTCAAATCACAGCAACAGTCACCTCAAGGCACTTTTTATTGTAAGGTAATACAGAGAAAAGAGAGGAGATGGTCCTCTAAACTGCTTGAGATACATAATGAAATCAGGGGCAAACACATGAACGTGGTCACAGTCGGACTTGAAGGGATGGATCGAGAACTAGAAGCAGCCCTGGAAGTGGTCCAGAGGATCATGAGACAATGACCTCTAAAGGGAAATCAGGTTCTGGAACTTTTTAATCTCACCTCCTGTTTGAAAACCTGTAACCTTCTGTCCTGATGAGGTCTCCCTTAACGAGTGTGCCGTGCCGAGTGTTTTCAGGCAGGCTTAAATTGAAGATTTCATCTTAGATTTTCTAATAACTGATGGAATATAAAATTGTATAGTGTACAAAATTCTGCCAGCAATTTGCCCGCTGATGGCAGCAAACTGATTAAAGAAGCAGCATATTCAGGACAGGTTTCTTATGCAAAACCCGGCAAAATTTGTCATTAATACAGCACTTCGAATAAAGCGTAGAAACATTTTTTTGGACCTGTGAATGTTTGAAATTTCAATGTTTTACCACACAGTTAATCTAACAATGAAATACTGCTGTTAAAAGCTGCAGCCTCAGGCACAGACCTAGAGATTGGTTGGCAGCATGGTCGCTGGCGTTCCCTGCATGAAATCTGTTGCAAAGAGGGTGGTTGTGATTGCTTTGGTTGCTATCAGATTGCCACGGTTGCCCGTAGTTTTGCTGTTGCTAGGTAAAATGCAATGTTTAAGTGTCCACAGCAAGCAATTTTTTTCCACTGTTATCAGAAGTTGCCAGCTGGTTGAAAGTTGAAAGTTTATTCCTTATTTTCTTTGTGTAGTGGTGGTCGAAAGATTGTGGTGTTTGGAAACGGGTTTGATCTGATCCAGAGAGCCACGATGAGAGTCCAGCCCTCCCCCGACGAGTTTGCACAGAAATCACCGGCTGACGACGTAAGAGTTCACTTCATATCCATATTGTTGAGAAATAAATCTGTTAATGCAACATCAGTCATTAAACATGAGGGGGAAAGATCTTGGGCGCATTCATGGAAATTTTGTTTCTGTAACAGTGTATGTTAATGGATACCAGCAATAAAATATAGGATGTAAATATACCAGATTTATATCTATAGTCTCTGGGTAGAAAACATAGTTATAAAATATACAAGTATGCCTGAAAAGTAGAGTGTTACTTTATTATAATTGGTAAGCCATTCCATTATTTGCTTCCTTTTACTGACAGCACAGAGTTATACGACTTAAAATGAACAAATAATTGCTAAAAATAGACGAGCATTCACAGTTTTCCTTATATGTTCATCTTTGCGAGAAAACCTCACACAGCGAGAGATCGTAAGACCACGTTTCTTTAGAATCACTTCCGGCAAAATGTGCAATCAGTGTGAGGATATTTTTTAATAAGCGCAGAGTGTCAGCTTGATGTGCGTCAGTCTGCAGCTTCACCTGCCACTCGCTCTCTCTGAGCCAAAAGCCTGAGACTGAGGGAACGGGGCAGCGCCGCTATTTCACCGCTGAATAGCTTTGAGTGACAGAGACTCTTAGGAAAGATTCACTGCGGGGGAGAGGAGGTGAAGTCGTTTTGTTGTCGCTTCATCAAAAGCTGCTGTCTGAACCGGGAAGAAAGAGAGGGAGACTCAGTGGGGAGGCAGGGGGTGGGGGTGGGGGGGGTGGCAGAGGAAATGTGAAGAAAAAGTTATACCTGCACTGTGATTCACTGCGATCAAACTGTCTGCAGGTTCAAATAGAAAAACTGAATTTAATCTGACAATAATAGATTTTTTTTTTTGTCCACTCAAGGGCAGCAGAAAAGAGTCGGTTTTGTGTATCTGAAATATGGATTTATTTCTACCTTCTGCTCTCCAACGTTTTTATTTTGACAACATTTCAATAATGATTCGACATATTGTACTTAAAGCAGTTTTATGGAAGCTAGACTTCATATTTAATGGTCTCCTTTTTTTCCCAGTCTTTAAAAAAGCTCCGGGTATAGTACAATAGTCGTCTTAAGGCGCTTCATATTAGCAGTTAAGGACTCGTAATGAAGAGAAACCCAACAATCCAATCAACAGATCTGAGAAGGCACAGGGCTCAGAGAGGGCAGCCTTCGCGGGTGGGGGTGGCGACCATAAAGAGAGAAGCTTCAGCTTATTTTTGTAACCCACTGGATGAAACCTAAACCAAACTATACACAACCAAGCACAACACTAGTTGCTTATTTTTGTCATATAACAACACAGTTACTCATTAGAACCATATCTGTGTCCCTCTGATGGATGCAAGCCTCATTTTCACTCATTTTTGGTTTCCAACTACGTGCTGAGGAAAACATGTGGCTCTTTAGCTGCTAAATACACACAGTGTTCACCAGCTACTGACAATAAACAAGGTAATGACAAAATTAAATATATACTGCACGCTTGCCATGACCCATTGGGACACGTGGAGATGAAACACGCTATAAACACAACACATCTGGCTCATTCTTCAGCTTTTCTCACTCTGATTCACCCTTTTTTTTCCCCGCCCGTTTCAGCTTGGCTTTGACGCTCTGAGTAAGAACGACACCGTCCTCCAGTTTTACTCCCCGGCCGTGAACTCCAGCTATGACACCCAGTCTCTCAGGATTTACCTCCAGCTGGATAACGTCATCGAGGAGCTGAAGAACTTCGACTATTACCCCGACCCCACCTTCAACGAGCTCGCCAAGAACGTCATCACGGAGACCAGCATCATCATTGTGACTGTGAGGACTGATTGTTAAAGATGCTCTTGAAATCTGCTCTTTAACTCTTTTCCTGTGCGTTGAGCTCACTCTCGTTTCCCGCTTTTGTCAGGGTCGAGGGTTCTCCAAGGCCATGACAGCCAAAGAGGCCCAGGCGTTTGTTGGAGATGCCTCGTGTCACGTAAACATACTGCAGGTAAACACTGTCTGTTTGAAGAAAGTTTATAATGGCTTTATAATGAATTTACACTGTAAACATGGAGCCGATGCTGACATTTTTTGAAATGCGGGGATACGAGGCGCTGGCATTATCTGTGTCTAACACTGCAGCACTGTTGGTTAAGCTGAATTCCTTTTTTTCCTGAGTGTGAGTCTGGCAGGTATTGCTGTCTGGCTACAGACGCACAAGCTTCTAAAAATGCAGCATTAGGACACACTTAACGCTTGATCTCCCCTCTGCAAACCATTCAGCGTTCTGATGAAAGCAATTCAGCGAAGGCAGCATCTCCCAATGACTACACCACAAAGATGTTATGTGACAAAAACAAAAACTCTTCTACAGCTTTAGTTCTCATGCAGCATGTCAAAATGTACCTAAAATACATTGCCTCCTTGTTTACCCTCTTTTGTTGTTTGAGCAAAGCAAACACCCCATTTTCTTTCTAGTTCATTTAAAAAAAAAAATGCAGCCTTAAAGGAGACCCGTAATGCCAGCTCTAAATATTTTTGGACTCTACTTTTTGCATGATTCACAGATCCAAAGAAATTCCCATTCATCTTTTACTGCCCCTTTTATGCAAGCTCCTATTTCTTTAAGGCCTGCTGTCTCTGAGCTCGCTTTTGTTCCAACTGGCTGCCCCTCTCCTGGCTTCCAAAAACAGAAACCAATGTTTCTCACTCTGCAATCATATAAGGAAATCTGAAATGCTGGAAAGCAAGGATTAGGAGAAGTCTGAAGCTTTTTTTTTTTTAACCTCATTAATCCTCTGGGGTCGACGGATGCTTCCCAATTTCCTAGCAAAACTAAAAGAAATGAGGGGTGACTCGAGACTTTTGCGCAGTGTTGTTTATACTGTAGGACAGAAAATAAATGACAGCATAACAGGTCCCCTTTAATTTTCATGAAAATTCTCCTTTTCCCAGTTAAAACAAAACAAAAGCAGCATACAGGCAGCTAATTGGCTGTTGTTGGTGTAAAACACTTAAACCAACAGAAAACATTGAGCTAATTGTAGCTGCTGCTGCTTCCTTTTCTGTTCCTCTCTCATCCACGTTAAATCTTTTTAATGAAGTGAATGAAATCACTGCGTTATGGAATTTGTTTTTTTTGGGGTACAAAATTATCAAGTAGGGCTAGGACTTCAAAAACTATTTACCAGAATTTAGTGACGCATCACTAATAAAGTTACACCAACGGTTTTACATGTTACATGTGACTCTTCTTTCTCTGTTTCTGTGGACCCCGTGCAGGATGATAAGCTGATCCTGGAGGCGCCTTCAAAGCAGCCCCGAGCCAGATCCAAACGTCAGCGCAGAGACACAACCAACGACCTGCTGGAGCTGGTGGTGAGTACGAGACCTTTTCAGCCTGGAATGATGAAACTCGTGGAAGTTTGGGAAATTAAAGAGATTCTTAATCCCAAGAGTTTTAGATCCTGGTAAAGGAACAGCATAAAACCCCTGCAGGGCTCTTTGGTTTGAAGGCGGCATGTTCAAGTGGCCCAGGACACTTACAAAAGAGATTCTTAATCTAGAGAGTTTCACTTAATGCCTATTAAGTGCATATTAACAGCCAGAAATGAAAGATTATGGTCTGTATTAAACCTTCAGCAGGACAAAGACCATGTTCCTGCAAGAAAGCACCAGAGAGTTGAAGAAGAAAAGCTACTACTTACATCTTAACTCACTACATTCAGTGTGACTTCCTGACACCTTCTATGGATTTCCATTAAAAGTAAACATCCATGAATTTGTTAGGAAACATCTTTTTTTTTTCTTCATCAAAGGAATCCAGTGATAACTGCGTGTGTGTCCGCTTCTGTATCTCAAACACACACTGCTTAAAGCTAGCACAGTGAACTTTTAATGGTGCCAGTTTGCCAGAATAATATTGTGGGATAACTGCACATTTGATGATCTTTGATGAATTATTAATAAATGTGCTGTTTTTATACTAGTTTCTAAATATGCCTAAACAGTATTTTGCCATTGGCACATTTGCATTTAAACATTTTAAACTTCACACTGAGCTCAGAGAAGTCGACACTGACAGGCTCAAGTCACCCCACCTCCTCTAGAGAAGTTAAACATTTTACACTTTAAATATATTGTAAAGAAATTAATTTCTCATTTCTACTTTAAAGAGATTTCAGCAGCTTAATTCTCAGACTCTCTCTTATAGATTGGCGCTGCAGATGGATGTTTATGATTTAAAAAAAAAAAATGCTTGAAAGAACAATTTAACTGTTGATGGAAGGAGATGTTTACAACAACGCAGACATAAAACAAAGAAGAGCTTTTGAGGATTTCAGAGTTTTCAACCTTAATCAAAGCAGCAGATGCAGGATCACGTTTGTCTCTCTGCAGGTGAAATTTGGCAATGGCGAGTGGATTGTGGGTTCGGTCTACTACGACAGTAAGGTCGTAATTCCTCTGGCTATAATCATCCCAGCAGTGATCGTGCCGATGCTGCTCTTCATCGCCGTGTCCGTCTACTGCTACAGGTTTGACACAGATTTAAAGAAGGATATGGGATCAAAGTGACAAATTAATTGCTGCGTGTGACGCTAAATATTTCCTTTTGCTCTCTGTGTGTGTGTGTGTGTGTGTGTGTGTGTGTGTATGTGTAAACCGACAGGAGGAAGAGTCAACAGGCAGAACGGGAATACGAGAAGGTGAAACACCAGCTGGAGAATCTTGAGGAGAGTGTCCGAGATCGCTGCAAGAAAGAGTTCACAGGTACGGAGCCTCACCTGAAAGCTGTGAAGTCACATGACTGGCGTGCGTGCATGTGTGGCAAGGGGGATGTCCATTATGAATTCTTCTTTGGCTTCTCCAAAAATATCCAGCATTTTTAAATGTACGGAAGTTCATTCTTTGAAATAAGATGTTGAAAGTTTAAAAGAAAGTGAAAGTGTTTTTTTTCCCCTTGCACACTGTCAATAGTTATAGCCTATAGTTTTCATTGAAGAAGCCGACTTGTCTGCAGTAGTGAAGCTTAAAAAAGTGTAAACAGAGAACACTCGCTTTCAAAGTAAAACGTACACAACCGGTCACAAAGACATCAGATTTTCAGACTAATAAATATGATTTTTTTTTTTTTAAAATGGCATGATTCTTGTGCCAAATTAAAAAAGAAACATCTCACAACTTTTAAGGTTAATAGGAACATGTCAGTAACATGATTGGATTAATAAAAACGTGAAAACAAAAAGCACATCTTAGAGAAGCCGAGTCTGAAGCAAAGGATTGCAAAGAATTTGGGGTTTTCAACATCTTGTGTGCATATCATTAAAAGTCTGTCCTAACTTTTGGAAAACTGTTTAGCTGTCCTACCTTTTCATTTTCCACCAGGTAGTACTGTACTTGCTCACTTGTTTAATCCTTGTGGCTGCTTTTTCATTGTGACTCGCAAAAGGCGCACAACTCTGTTGGATGTAAGATGTGTTGAGGACTGTGTCTGCTGGTGCTGCTCTAAAAATCTGTGGATTTTGTATAAGAAATGTTACAAAGACTTGCAGCTAAGTTTCTGGGCACCACTCCTGCAGAACAGGAGCAGGAAGATCAGGAAACTGAAGCTAGAATTAAAAACGTTTACAATGCAATATTCAGATGGTAGGGTCAGAATTTGGTGTAAACAACATGAATGCATGGATCCTTCCTGCCTTGTATCAGCGGTTCAGGCCTGCTGGTGGTGGTGTAAGGGTGTGGGGGATATTTTCTTGGCACCCTTTGGGCTCCTCAGTACCAACTGAGCATAATTTATACCCCACAGCCTACCTGAGTATTATTGCTGACCATGTTTTCCCTGCGTACCCATCTTCTGATGTCTGCTTCCAGCAGGTTAACTCGCCATGTCTTAAAGCTCAGATCATCTCAAACTGGTTTCTTTGACATGACAATGAGTTCACTGTATTCAAACGGCCTCCACAGTCACCGGACGAGGTGGAACGGGAAATTCACACCAAAAAATCTGCAGCAACTGTGTGGCGCTATCATGTCAATATGAGCCAAAATCTCATCGGATCCTAATTTTATGAAACTATCATTTTGTACCGTTAGGAAGGCATCGTTAAAAACATCCTGAATTAAACCCTGATGTCTTTAGAATTCAGAGAAGCATGCAGCTGTCTGCTCTTCCTTCTTATCCGTAATCTTCTAAATACCTATTACAAGTGATAGAGCTTAAGAGCACTCCTATAACTAAATACTTTAACTTATTGATCTCTTCCAAAACTTTTTCTTTAGCTGAAGTGGAAAAGCAAGTACGGTCTGGCTAAAGTTGTTTGCAGCAGAGAATTATCAGTATTGTTTGTCTCCTAAAGCTCTGGCCTTATTTATCAAGCAGAGCTTTTCTAATGATCCAAAGAATCCAGCGGTAAGCTGAGCCAATTAAGTCATGGAACCAAGTGTGTTTCAGCTCCATCCAATTAAATCTCCTCATACTAAATTCAAAATAACAGGCAGTCATAAAACTTAACACCAGTTTCCCCATAAATGTAAGCCCCCTGTTCTTTTGATAGTTTGAAAAGCCCTGTTGTTTTTCTGAGGCAAAGATTTTCATGGTCATGTCCTCCACTGCCAGTTAAAGACCACATTTTATACATTTTAAATAGCAGCCACCTCCCTTTGTGTAGTCTCTGAGGATGCAACCGCCTTGAAGTTATAATTGGTACTGCGATGCATTTGAATTTGTGTAAAGTGCTTTGAGTGGTCGATAGGACTAAACCCACGCTGTATAACTCCAATCTATTTACCATTTGGTTCACATTCAATGCACCACAACAGCCTTCTTTTACACTGGAAATGTAAGTGTCACTCAAATAAAATAAAAAGATGTCATTCCAAAGAAAACAATGCATGCATCAGTAAAAATGCGCCATATGCAGCCAAAGTCCTAAATTACTGTGGCTCCCTGAACGTCTCCTGAGAAGTTCTTGAATATTTAAATCAAATAAATAGAATAGACTTCACTAGAGTAGCTTTGCATGATGCACAGCTCAAAATAATCCTTCTTTATCTTAAATTGATCCTTGGTGCAGCCTCTCAGTTTAGCCTCTCTCTTGGCTCCTTTCTGTTTAAGACAACTTTCTTCTCATTGGTTGCCCCTCATGAGCAGTGAGCTCTACAGGTTACTTGTATGTAGCGCTTTCAAACATCTTCAGATGTTTTTTTGGGTTTTTTTGCTTCTTTGTCTCTGTCAGATCTGATGATTGAAATGGAGGACCACACCAGCGAACTGAGCGAAGGCCGCATCCCCTTCCTAGACTACAAGACCTACACCGACCGAAACTTCTTCCTGCCCTCCAAGGATGGTGCCAACGACCCCATGATCACAGGAAAATTACAAATCCCAGAAACCCGCAGGGCCACTGTGGCTCAGGCACTTAACCAGTTCTCCAACCTGCTGAACAGCAAAACGTTTCTCATCAATGTGAGTTTGAAGGTTTTAGTGGATTTTCTTCTTTCGCCTCCACTGTCTTCAGACATTTTTAATTTTCCTGCTTGTTTTTCTGTCTCTCTGTTTCTGGCATTTGTTAGAAAAAGATTATTTATATCTTTGGATCCTTTTTTCTTTAAATTGTCCTTATGAAACGTCCAAATCTAACGGACAGATTGTCGTTAACTTTGATGGTATGTTTTTCAAACTTCTGCGTGTAGTTCATCCACACATTGGAGAGCCGTCCCGACTTTAATGCCCGGTCTCGGGGTTATTTCGCCTCCCTGCTGACGGTGGCGCTGCACGGCAAACTGGAGTATTATACGGACATCATGAGGACGTTGCTGCTGGAGCTGATGGACGAGCATGTGCAGAACAAAAACCCCAAACTCATGCTCAGGAGGTGAGGACAGTACAGCGAAGCAGTGGGTTTATTCTGTGATTCTTAAAGTAATGGAAAAGTGGCTTTTACCAGCTGCTGCACAGATCTAATGTTTCCTTCTGTTTGTGTATCTAGGTCAGAGACGGTGGTGGAGAGGATGCTTTGTAATTGGATGTCCATCTGTCTCTATCAGTTCCTCAGGGTAACACAGATTCTTTCACTCAGTCTGTGTCACAGTTTCCCGTCCTTCGATTTGTTTTTATGTCCTCGTCTCTTCGATCTGTTTCTCTTACCCGCCTTTTTCTGCTTCTCCTCTTTGTTCCTTCACTTATAATTGACTCTAAGACACTTTCCTTCTTACCAAAACCTGTGCTTGAACCTGTATTTTGTACTGTCTGTATTTTGTTTTGGCCGATTTGGGATTTTTTTATTTATTTTTGCAAAGTTTATTTTGACAGCAGCTGCAGATATGTTGTGCATTTGTTCCTATAATTTAACACTTATAATAAAAACTGCTCACGCTTCAGCTCCAGAGAAATTTACAGCGTGGGCATTCTTTATGTTTTTATAAAGGCCAGCAGTTGTGCTGTGAATGTGTTTATGACCCAAACGAAACCTTGAATGTATCCAGAGAGCTCAAACTGCAGAAAGCTAAATCTGAACAAGAAACTGACAGAGACAAATTTTTAAAAAATGAACAAACTGTTCTTCACACAAAGAAACTAAAATGTGCAGATTCACATAAGGGAAAAAAATCTTTTCAGCAGTTAAAAAAAGCACAAAAAAGCTGCAACAATTAAACTAAACAAATGACTCTTGTGACTGACACTCGGATCCAAAGCTTCCACATATCACAAAAGGATCCTCAACCTATTCAAATGTCTTTTGTTTGTCTTTCACTCTGTTTGTATTCCTTTTCTTTAGACAGTCTGGCATAATTTGTCAGAGCAAACTCATTTTAAAGTACTTTAATAATTTAAATAGAGAGAAAATTACCCTCTCATATAACTCCACTATTGTGGCGAACACCGTACAATAGAATATGCAGTATAAAAGTCTTTGGAATTGGTTTGTAAATTGATAATTTATTTAACTTTAGTGAACAGTTGTTTTGCTGTTAATAAATATCCATCCATATCTTTTCTTAACTGCTTATTCTGGTTGAATATTTGACCCTTTTACTTGGCAGAATTGGTAAAGTTCATTTGAATTGGTTGGTTTTCTGGCACAGACCCGGATTTTAAGCATAGTCCTCAAATTTTCAGTGGGGTTGAGGTCCGAGCTTTGGGAAGGCCATTCCAGAAGCTTAATGTTAGCCTGCTTTATCCATTCCAAAACCAGTTCTGATGTATGTTTGGGATCCTTGTCTTGTTGGAACACCCAACTGTGTCCAGGTTTCAACTGTCTAGCTGCTGATTTGAGGTGAAGTTAAAGAATTTGGAGGTAGTCCTCCTCCTTCATTATCTCATCCACTGCCAGTGCCACTGGCAGCAAACCAGTCCCAGAGCATGATGCCACCCGCAGAAATCCTGGATAATAAATGGTGAAAAGCACAGATCAAAGTGACGCCTTCAAATTCCTTGTTTTTTGTGACCAACAGTCCAAAATTCAAAGATAATAAATGTATACCTACAGTATGGCTTGTTTATAAAAGCCCAATACTAGATTTTTAGTAACTGAGGCCTTAAAAATGGGCACTGATTTATTATTTTGTTTTAAATTGTGCAGTAACCCTTTTTTACTGTACTGTAACACTTTGATGTCCTTGTTCCAGGACACAGCAGGAGAGCCTTTGTACAAACTGTTCAAGGCCTTGAAGCACCAGATTGAGAAGGGGCCGGTGGACGCCAAGATGAAGAAGGCCAAATACACGCTGAATGACACGGGGCTGCTGGGGGACGACGTTGAGTACTCTGTGCTGGTTAGTATGAACAAAAACACAGCAGTGTGCAGTCTTCTTTCACACTTTGGGAATTAAACAGTGCTCGAGACACATGGGGTCATTCATACGCTTCATTCGTCATTTATTAATTTATTCACTGGTGAATTCCTGAAGCAAAATAACTAAAAGTAGTATTCTATCCATCCATCCATCCATCCATCCATCCATCCTTTTCCACTTAACCAATTCAGGGTCGTGGGGGCAACACCCTGCACAGGTCACCAGGCTGACACAGAGAGACAGATGATCATTTGCACTCACATTCACACCTATGGGCAATTTAGAATCACCAATTAATCTAACCCCACTAACTGCATGTCTTCGGACTTTGGGACGAACCCAGAGAGAGTCCACACAGACACGCGGAGAACGTACAACCTCCACACAGAAAGGCCATGTGGATTCGAACCCAGGACCTTCTTGCTGTGAGGCAACAGTGCTAACCAGCATGTTACCATGTTGCCTGTAGTATGAAATATGAAGTCATTTTGTTTCTCATTACTATTCATTTTTAGCCTTTAATGTGCCTCTTCGTGCCATTAAAATCTAATCATGACTTTTCTGCGTGTTATTTTAAACCATGAAATGAGACTGAAAATGCACCTAAAGAACTGCAGCCCAGTGTAGCATCTGCAGTGTTTCCCTAAACAGAAGCAGTGCTTAATTTAATAGAAGATAACCACAGATTTTAAGATGGATGGAGCCACCATGGCTTCACAAATGTACTAACCAAAAACAGCTCCAGAATGAGTCATGAACAAATAAACCCCCTCTATAGATGTTAGAAGGGAAAGAGGAAGGGTATCCATAGAGGCCAGAGCCATTTTTATACCAGACTGCAGACATGCTTCTCTTTGCTGTTTAGTTAGACGTTTTAACATGAGGGTGTGTTGGGACTGACCCACTTGTGGCCAATAGGGGAACTGCAGTTTTTGTCACCTATGTGGTTGGTTTGTGCTTTGGGTTCTGAGCTGCATAATGAAAACAATCCTTCATTGCAGCTCCACTTTTATCTTCTTTTATCAGTGGTGTTAGTGTGTGTCTGATGGGTGTGTCTGTGCTGTCAGACTCTGCAGGTGTTGGTGCACGGGGAGGGACCAGATGTGACTCCGGTGAAGGTGTTGAACTGCGACACAATCTCCCAGGTGAGTTTCTCTTTCTATTTTCAGAGGGTTTTTTTTGGTCTTTGTGATCAGGATCCAAATATTTCCCTTTGTTTGATCTCTCACTGAACTGAAAAAAGGAAGAAGAGCTTTGTAGTATCTTCACCTGCCCCCTGCACTTTTGGCTTAAAGCTGATTGAACACTCAGGATAGTTGCAAAACCTTTCTGTCGATATTCTGCAGCTAAAAAATGTGAATCATTTTCTATGTTTTGTGTTATACCAGGTGAAATTGTAATTTTGTGCTCTGCAGGTGAAGGAGAAGATCATCGATCAGGTGTACAGGAATCTGCCGTATTCTCAGAGACCGAAGGTGGAGAGCGTTGCACTGGGTAAGACGAACGCGATCGCAAAACGGCTCAGGAAAACACTAAAGACTAATTATTGATTATTACACCCAACATTCAGCATTACAAACTCCTGGGTTACAAGATTTGTGCGCAAAAAACATGTTAAAGCACATATCGTGTATAATATGTTTAGCTTTTTTTTACTGTTAATAATTTTTTCACATCACTGTATACATATATATGGACTGTAACGTGCTCATTAATGATCACATCTGCATTTTACTGACCGTGAATCCGAATTCTGTTCATTTGTAGAACGACTTTGCTTTAGAGAAAGTGGAAGTTGTGTTAATGCATCTTGTGTCAAAGAATATTTTCTCCCTGACACAGAAAAACTGTCATGGAAATGCTTTTTACTGCAAAGAGACAGCAGACTGTCCTCTACCTGAAATTAGCCTCACGTAGATGCAGGTTAAGGCGGGGGAGACGGTAAAAGAAAAATGTTTCTTTTCTTTTATTACTCCTCCCTGCAGATACCACAGATCCAGATGTTTAACTTGATTGTGAAGATTAAGCATGAAGCTGCAGAGACGTTTAAACAGGTCTGTCAGGCCACTAAAAGACTAAAAGGCTTCTATAAGGGAAGTGAGACGTGCCATGAATAAGGATTAGATGGATTTCAGGGTCGACCTTAAATACCCCATAGCATCCAGAGACAGAGAGAGAATTTCATTAATCCCAGAGAGAATTTCCACTGCAGCTAAATCACACGTAACAGCCATTCTAGTGAATGCTGTGTAATGTTTCAAACAGTTATTGTTGGGTATGAAAGGGCGAGAGTAATTCATCAATGCAAACAAGATATTATAAGATGTGAAGCTCTTGTAATATTCAGCAGCATGTTTCCTTTCTCCTCCCACGTTCCCATCCAACCGCAGTCGACTTTTTATCCAGCAAACCAGCTGGATTCTCTCAAGATTCAATCCACTGGAGTGTTTTAGGGGTGATGACAGACAGATGCTTCACTTGATCACCTAAGTTTTTCTGAAAGTGACTGCCTGCCAGTGTTTCTCACCCACAAACTTTCCGTGCAAAGACGTCAAAAATCGCCTATCCACATGCTAACTACTCCAGCTTGTTTCTAAGTTGGTGCTGGAATGGATTGGCCTGATGGACGCGCTGCATTCTGCTGTGATTGATTGTTTTGCTGTCAGGTAATTGATGACTCTGTGGGCTTTTGAAAAGGTTGCTCAGCAGCTAAATAGGTCAATCGTGGACTTGGTTGCTTGTTGCTTGTTTGCTGCTGACAGGCAGCCTGAATAAGTTCCTATAAATGTCGGAGTTCAGATTGTACTGACTCAGCAGATCTTTCCTGAATAGATCTCGTTGGGACTTTCTGAGCAGTAACTGTTTTGAAGACTCTTCGCTTGTGGTTCAGTCACACTAGAGTAAAAATAGGACCTCCTTGCAGAGGAGACCCCATTCAATCACACACTGATAGCAGACTGATTCAGTCTCGCTACCATTTTATTGCCGTCTTGATTCACCAAAGTTGCTTAGAAGACGGCAACTGATTGTGAGACATTTCCCCTCTTGAAGCAACCATTGCAAAGTCAACAGGATTCATTAACATTAGTCTGTCTCTGTGGAGTGTTTAATCAGATGTGGCTGACATTATAACCAATCAAAGTCCATCAGCCTTTTGGTTGCTCCAATCTGTCACCCATCCGTGCTGATCTGTCGGGCTGAAGTTAATCCATGATAGACAGATGTTTCATCCAATCAGGATTTGTTTGCAGGTACCTTTTTATTAGTTTTGTGTAAGAAACCATCAGTAAGGCTGTCTGATGTGTTGAGCCATCCCACATTAAAAATATCTAATGCTCTACCCCTGACTGAGTCAGTCACAGACAGGATTTGTTCCATGTTTTTGTGCAGAGAACTGTCAGTTTAAGGACGTCTTCCTCACTTGGATGGAGCTGCAGCCTCACACATTAGCAAACAGCTGTGAAGTTAAGCTATTAGAGGCAGTGGGTTGGAGAGTAGGGATGGTAGGGGAATATCCCACTGTTCCTACAATAAAATACACACCTGTGCATCAGGTTTACTATAAATCCACATTAATCCCCTTCTCCTGGCACCCACAGAGTGGCGTCCTGGCTCCACGGGTCAGATCCTGTCCGACCTCGACCTCACATCCCAGAAGGAAGGCCGCTGGAAGAGACTCAACACTTTGGCTCATTACAACGTGAGTTTCACCTGCTGCACGTGCCCACTTCAGCTCTGTGTCGTTTCTCCTTTTCCTTCATCCTGCTGAGTGTCATATTACCAACCGTATCCTGTCATCTCCTGATGGTTAAACTGCTGTTTGTAAAGATGAGTTAAATTACAGGCGAGCACAGCGACGCCGCACCTCCTACTGCTGCCGTGATCCCGTCCAAATGGGGCTTAATCAAGCTTTTATTGACTGAAACTGTCCTCGCAGCAGTGGAGTGGTTTAAAAAGTCCAGCGTCACTCAGCAATTACACATTTGTCTTGTGAGGCTTTACAGTTTGCACACTGCCAAATAAGAACAAACCGTCCCAGAAAAAAATCCTTGACTGGGGAAGAGGAATGGTCTCTCTACAGCTTCGGTTTTCCACTTGAGACTTGCTGATCTAGGTGAAGATTTATGCTCATTATACTCACTGAGGTCATTAATGTTTTGGTAATAATGGGCTTATGTTATAATGGGTAATACTGGGTAAAAGTGGTCATGTGGCATCATTAAAAAACATTTTTTTATATGATGAATATCTTTACTGTATTAGTGCCCATCTGTGTCAGGGCTCCTGAGCTTTTTTGCAGGGGAGATGAGGCTCACAGAAAAAAAGGTTCTTTTTTTTAACGCAGTTCAGATGTTAACCTCTGATTGTATTTAATTCATCTTTCTGTCATCTTGACCACTTACCCAGTGGGGCTGGAGCCCATCCCAGCCGTCCCTGGGTGAGAGTCAGGGAACACCCTGGACAGGTCGCGAGCCTATCACGGGAAATAAATGCAGGGATGTGCGTTAGGACTGCTGAGTGGAATCTAATCTTTAGTGTTCAGATCCAGTTTTGTTCAGGCAATCTTATAAAAACTGAGAGCTGAGACGAGCTTCAGTCGCTCCAGTTCACTCTTTAGGATCTGCAGTCCTACACACCTCCTCCTTCACCACAGATCCTCCTTCCTCCTTTTTGGCCTTTTCAGCACAACAGCACATCTACCAATGACACTTTAGAATCCTCCTTTCATCGACCTTTCTGTTTCCTCTGCAGAGGCCTCGGGATGCTTGGTGTAGTATAAGAACCTGCAGCACATTTGTGATGTTTTCCAAGCTGAGATGAACTTTGTTCATAGTGTGTCCAGTCCTCAGCGAGTCAGGACAGATTGGACTTGTTCCCTCTGCACTCTATGGATGTTTTTAATCATCTTTGTTTCTCTGTGTTGCGCTGAGACCTTTTCTTCTGCACCAGCATCACCAACAAGTGGAAGTGCAGATAAATGTCGAGCCACTCGAGAGTCACCGCACAGAAACCAGCAGGAATGAAAACTCTCCCGCAGTCCGCTCTCCTCTCTGACATTTAAGGAAATTCATTTATTGAGAAAGCTACAGAGAGACAGACAATTGTCACATTACTCTCAGTGATTTGAATCACTTCCTGTCTTACAGGTTCGGGACAACGCCACGTTGGTTCTGTCCAGAGTTTTGCACACGCAGTCATTCCACCAGCACCAAGACAGCTACGAAGAGAGTATGTGCACACACAAACAGTCACACACAGCGCAGCCACTTGATCTGCAACATTTAATTTTTTTTTTAACGTTTTGGTGTAAAATTAAAATGCACATCAGCGTCAAGCAGCCCGTGTCTGAAATGTTCCTCCTCCTTGTCGCTCTGTCTCCCCTGCAGAAAACGCCCTGCTGGAGGATGATAACACTTTCCACCTGGTGAGACAGCCAGATGAAATTGACGAGGTGAAGTCGAAGCGAGGCAGCATGAAGGACAAAGCGATGACCAAAGCCATCACAGAGATCTACCTGACCAGGCTGCTGTCTGTCAAGGTACAGCTGTGCGCTTTCACTGTAGATGTTTTTGGCATGTCTGCGAGTTTCAGCAGTGGAAATAAACCATAAATGTTGTGGTTCTTGTATTGTGCTACAGATTTTTTACAGATATCAGTACTAGCTTCTTTACAGATGGACGTTTTTACATAAAGACTAAAGTAAATCCAGTTCATGTGTTCTGTCCTGGATTATGGTGATGTCATTTATATGCATATGTCTTCACAATGCTTCAATACTGTATGCTAGATTCCATCTATCAGGCAGCACTGACATTTATTACAAACCTTAAAGCTTTTACGTTGTATGCTCGGGTCGGATGGTCTGCTTTGTCTTTTCGTAGACTCAACCACTGGAATATTTATAAAGCTATTGTTGGCCTGCTCCCATCATCAAGTATAGAATTTATCTTATGACTGACTTGTGTTGACTTGAAATACATATCTCTGTGTGTGTGTGTTACAGGGCACTTTGCAGCAGTTTGTGGACAATTTCTTCCGCAGCGTGCTGTGCTCGAGCTCCGTCGTCCCTCCGGCCGTCAAATACTTCTTTGACTTCTTGGACGAGCAGGCGCAGAGACACGACAACGTAGACGAGGAGACGCTGCACATCTGGAAGACCAACAGGTACGAACACTGACAAAAAAACACACACACACCTTTACACTAGCTGAACATATCAGAGCCGGGGCGGGGCAAATGACCGGGCCCTTTATACCTAAATAATAAAGCTCATCATAACATAATTTTACAACATACACATGCCCACAAGAGCGGGGCTTACAAGCTTCGGCACCACGGAAAAAAAACTGTCATTTTGAAGCTCATCAAACGGACATGAAATATAACACACCAAGAGAACAACAAAAACATTAGGCTACATGGTAACTAATGATAAAAC
>JAVDPK010002031.1:60295-74678 GCA_034780415.1 Cichlasoma orientale
CCGACGTGATAGAGGCCTACCTGAAATCTTATCCTCTCTCCCATCCGGCCCCCCCCCCCCCCAGAAGCCCCACCCCTGCTCCTTTACATTCACGCGATTAAAAACACGGTGCATTTCTTTCATGAACTTCGTGAGAAACTTGGTCTCAATTTCAGCTGTGCCACTTTATTTCTGTAATTCTGTGCATGGATCTCATCATCCTTTACATGTTTACCAAGAAATCTGTGCAGCAGGTCCCCTTATAATTGGCTGTCTGTTGACATTATTTGCCATTCAAATAAATTTTAATATCCAAAAAGGGTTCTCTTCAACAAAATCTGCTGGGTTTTTTATTAACGCTCTTATAATTTCTACCATTATTAGCTGCGCTAGCAGGAATATTACAGATTTTTGAGGGGAGAAACAGGAAGTAGAAACCACAGGCCTCATGGAATCCCTATCTCTCTACTGCGCTTTATCAAGACCAGGGATTTCCCCACAGACAGGCTTAAATTCCACTTTTAAACCGTCGTACTTTTCAGCACTGAACTGCTGCGTCGCTGTAAGTCTGTTCAGCTCCTTCTGCCACCACAGTTAAAGCGTCAGCACAGGAAATAAACCAGCTGCAGATTATTCTGTAACAGAGCTCTGAGATCTGTAACTTCAATCACTTTTTGTCATTATTGGGGCATTAAAACAACGCGCAGAAGGCACAACCATGGAAGTAAGCGATCCTTTCCTTCTAGAGCGGTGGTGTCAAACATGCGGCCCACGTGGCCCGTACTGACTGGCAGAGGGTCAGAGGTGGCTCAAAAAAAACCTCAGATAAGTCATAGGGATGTAAAATAGTGATGTTCACTTGCAAAAATTGTGTGGAAAGGTGTGATCTGAAGGGTAATGCATGTTTAATGACAAATAATTTTGGAATTGGTCTTATTTTTCTTAGACTTGTCATCTGTTAGGTAGTACCTTTGTTCGGTAGCATGCTAACCCTGCTAACAGCCAAAATTGAAATTCTTTGGGTTAATCAGCTAATTGACAACTTTCGTGATATCATTCACTGTGAGATTTGAACGTAGGCAACAAGAAAACGTCTCTAAGTGAGTGATCTGTGGGACTGAAACTCTGACGCCTTCAAACTCTCCTCACATGGATCATGCTGTCAGTAAAGGCCTCAGACGGGCTGATATGTGACTCTCTAACTGATTCAGCATCTGCCAGCTTCACTTCAAAGCTCCTGTGAATCTCAGCTGGAGATACAACCTGCAAAGAAAACCAGCTAAGAGAAATAATTATGTTGCTTCACTGCTGTGTGTGTGTCTGTGTGTGTGTGAGAGATACTTCATCAGCTAAAGGAGGGAGTAATTATGTCCTCATCACTTCTAAACCGGGCCGTGGACCACATAAAAGCCTGATTTAATTGGCAGGCTGTTATCGGGGTGGATAAATGATGACAGAGCAGAGACAAAGGAGAGGGAAAGAGAAATGGAGAGAGATGGAGAGATTGCTTTTTTTTTTTTTTTTTTTAAAAACCACAAACTTCTCTGCTTTCAAATTGGCCTTGAGCTAAGCCTGTCAATCATCAGAGAGGCACACATACACACACATCTGAACAAGTTGGTAAATGAAATATTTATCAGTTCTGGTGAATTATAGATGGGGGTTATGGTCTCTGGAGGTAGAGAGGGTGGGGGGATGAAAGGATAGAAGAAGGAGTGAAGGGAAACGGAGTGTCGGATAGATCCTTAAAAAGTCTGAAACTGAGCGTCCACTTCAGTAAGTGTTGCTCCGCCTGCCGAACTTCTGTTCCATCATTTCACATGCAGCTGTAACGCCAGCAAATTTAACGATGAAATGTCGTCAGTTTTGGTTCATCACAAAAACAACTTCTCGTTTTTGGTCAGCTAATGCTGAATGGGCCTGCAAAATAATTCAGGAAGAACCTCAACCCAACTAAAAAGATCCCACAAGAAAACCAATAATGTGGCAAAAAGAACAAAAATGAGACCAAAAACTGACCTTAAGGGTGAAGAACAACCACATAATTACCAGACACATAACAAACAGTTTAAAAAATAAGCATAAAGAGAAGCAAAATCACTAAAATGAGATATATAAACAGATCCAGAATGACTCAAAGAGAAGTCAAAGGACCACAGAGATATAAAATGGCTAAGATGAGACCCTTAATCGCCGCAATCAGATCAAAACCAACTTAAAAAAGAAGCAAAATTACCTCAAAATGGCTCAAAGCCACAACAAAGAGAAGCACAATGACTAAAATGATATTTAAAATAGCCACAAACAGATCAGGAATGACTCAAAGAGAAGCCAAGGGACCTCAAAGACATGCTTAATGACTAAAATGAGATACAAATTACTAAAATCCTATATAACACAAATTAAACAAACACCTGGCAAAGGAGAAAGACTGAGCCAAAAACAGAAAATGCAACTAAAATATCATCTCAAAGATGAACAATGACCAAACTAAGTGGCAAAAGATTATAAAAGGAGGGAAAAAAATGACCACAAAGAAATGCCAGAAGGTATGTCAGCTCAAAGTTGAACATTTTAAGATGGGAGTCTGTGGGGACTGACTCACACAAAAGTCTGAGGAGGTCTCAATAAAGTTTCCAGAGTTGTGATTTTTATTAGCAGGCTTTTGTGTGTCCTCAGCTTGCCTATGCGGTACTGGGTGAACATCCTGAGAAACCCCCACTTCATCTTCGACGTCCACGTGACGGAGGTGGTGGACGCGTCGCTGCACGTCATCGCTCAGACCTTCATGGACGCCTGCACCAAGACGGAGCACAAACTCAGCAGAGTGAGCGTCAGACTGTAACTGTTCAGGAGTCTGCTCCGTGTTTGTGGCCATGCTCGTGTCTCTGAGATTAGCTGTGCATCTGGGTCATTTTTCAATTACAGCAACAATTACCTGCTGCTTTTCGATGACTCGTCCTCCTGTGATTTCAGTTCCACTCAGAGCCATTTCCCTCCATTTTAAACCGGATCTGCGATCCATTTATTTATCAGCTCAGTGAATTTCTTGTGAATGTGGAAAAAGCTGAAAATGTTTAGAAACAAGAGAGAATCCTCAGGGACACAGAGTCAGATGTTCAGATGAAGCTCTGTGGATTTCTGTGATTACTGAAGCAACCAAAAATACTCTCAGGCAATTTATGGTTGTTAATTCTACATCAGAGGTGATACTGAAGTGAAAGTCGCACCACAGGCTGTCAGCTCTTTATCACCCTCCTGTGGAGTCTTTCTTTGTTATCTTAGTCCTGCATGACGCTCACGTCTGCTATGAACTTTGTCCTGTAACATCTCGTTTACTTTAAGAGCCGTCACAGTAAAGATATTTCTAGCTCCATGTTTTTAGCTTGTGCTAGTTCTTCCTCCTTTAAAGCCACGCTCCCTTTAAGCCAACTTTCTTCTGATTGGCTGCCCCTCATTTACAAAACTTTTGAACGGCAGGTGGGCGGGGCTTCTGTGTCTGCATTTCCGCATTTAGGGCAGCCTGAATTATGAGTTTTTTCAAACATTGGCCATGTTTAATACATGCAGCCACCAAAAACAGAACAAGTCCACTTTAAAGTCTTATCTGACTGCGTCGGACGGCAGCATTTAACTTCTGGAAGAGTCATATCTGCAAAATCAGGCACATATTCTGTTTAAAGGATTAAGTTAATTTATAATAAAGGTGACAGGAGTGTTCTGGATCACCGTTGTGGAGCTTATCTCTGACATTAATGCAGTATTTTCACTTCTTTATTTGGAAGTTTAGTTTAAGGGTTTAAATGTTGCAGGTCATGCTAGTTGCTTTAAATACATCCTTTCATTTTCATCACTTGTCATTTCCTGCTTTCTGTGCGCACTTACCTTTTGTCTCATTCTGGAGGGAAATCTTGTATTTCTGAAGGTCCTTTAACAGAAAGGTTAAGTGTTTCTCTTGAACTCAAAGCTACATGTTCACACTTCTTGTCCGAAGCCTTTCTGAGACTCTCGGGAAGTTAGCGCTGCAGACGAGGAGGCAGGCTGATGGAAGAGTTAATTACCAAAGCACAAGATAAGCCCTGCACTGTTTGCACGGCACACGCTGATGGTAATGTGCAGAGCAGGGACGTTCAGGAGAGGATTTTCATACAATTTAGCTTTTTTTTTGGAAATGAAATTGTTTCCTAGAATCCTTGTGAATACAAAGATGTCACATCTGTTTTCTCTCTCCTGCTGCAGGAGTCTCCCAGCAACAAGCTTCTCTATGCAAAAGAGATTTCCACGTACAAGAAGATGGTTGACGAGTGAGTTTAAACCTCTAAATATCCTGAGAGAGCAGGTGTGTGTGTGTGTGTGTGTGTGTGTGTGTGTGTGTGTGTGTGTGTGTGTGTGTGTGTGTGTTATAGTGTTTTGGCTGAACAGCTGGACTTCATGTGGGTCCATCACTTGTAACCCAGAGTATGTTAGAATATATTTCTCATTTCATGCGTCACTAACCCGTTTTTTTTTTTTTTTTTTTTTTTTTTTTGCTGCACTGATAGCTCGTTAGCATCCTTTGACAGCTGTTCAGTTCAGTCCTCTTGGATTGCCTAATATTCAGTGTAATCACATATCTGCTGAGCTTTGAGGCTGCTTGAAGGTGGACCAAAACTTTTCAAGCAGTCTCAGGATGTTTTATGTGGTTCTTTTCAACTGCGGGGGGGTTAACCAGGACAGCTCTCTGATGATCACACTCCACCATATTTTTTTTTTTTTTCTCTGAATGAACTTACAGATGCATTTGCACAAAAATCACCTGGTGGAATTCATTTTGACTGTGTGTGTTTTCCACAGTTACTACAGGGGCATCAGACAGATGGTTCCAGTCAGTGACCAGGACATGAACACACACCTCGCTGAGGTGTCCAGGGTATGAACCAAGCTCTGTGTGCAGCTGTTCATGCATTATGTTGTCTACATGTAAACAGTCAATCAGCCTTTTGCATGATGCATGTTCAAAGCCACCTAAATTACCTTTCTTCCCCATTCTGATGCTCTGTTTGAACCTCAGGTTGTGTTGACCATGTCTGCACGCCTAAATGCACTGAGTTGCTGTCATGTGATTAGCTGATTAGATATTTGTGTTAATGAGCAATGAGTGTAGCACATAAGTGAGTATCTACATGGAACCTACGATAAAGCAGGTCCACTTCAACTGTTATTTGCTGAACTATACATATTAACACAACAGTTCCCGGACAACCAGTACAGACTCAAATAATTGGATTTATTTATTTAAATGATCAGAAACTGCAGATCCAAACCTTCAAAGATGATTTTTAACACTTGAATGTAATTGTAGCATCTGTCTAAACTGTGCTCACACGCTCTCCTTTGCAGCAACACACAGACAAGCTGAACACCCAGGTGGCCTTACATCAACTGTACCAGTTTGCCAGCAAGTACTACGATGTGGTGAGAGTTGCTGTTTTCAGTTTCAGTCATGTTACTGTGTGCAGCTGAGTGTGGAATCTGTGAACTACTAGAGAAAAACAAATAGTGCTGTTATTGTTGTTGCACCATGAAGTAAGTTATAGAATTGAGTGTTATTATTTCTGTTGTTTTATTTAGTTGATATTGGTGTGTTTTTCTGCACAATAAAATTGTCTGATGTTGGTAAAATTTTCCACTTCAGTGAGTGGTCAGGGTGCATTAAGATTAAAAAGCAACAGATTTTTCTTCTTTCTTGGCCAGATGTTGGTTTTTCTCTCAGATTACTTTTGGATGCATTCTTTAAGCAGAGGCTAAAAACATCCCAGTTTAATTAAACACAATGATTCATGTAAGGGGAGGTATTAGGTTGCATTCTTTATCAGATCTTTGGACAGTAGCTTAAAGAATAATTCAGGTTTATTGCAGTCGGCTCAACAAAGGGCAACAGGGGCTGAAATAAAAGCATTTTGCATCATTTTCTTGACAGTTTACCAAAAAAAGGATATAAAAATTGCAACTAATCATTGCAATCACTGTGTAATGTAGACCAAGACATCAAAAGGAGTTTTGTATGAGTCGTTTGTCATGTAATGTCCCAGCTTTTTTGATCCATAAATGACAGGCCACTATGACCTGAGTTAGGACTCGGTGGACTTTTACTGCTTCTTTATAAATGTTGTTTGTCTTTTGAGATGCAATCATACTATTTCTAATTATGGAACTTATTGTGGATTTTGTATGGCAACACCCTTTTGGATGCCTACACCTGGTCCAAGTTTGAGTTTTCCCTTTGGTAGGACATCACCAGTCGAATGTTCTCGACCAAAGTGGAAGTTCACTGTTGGTGGAACAGTGCTAGAAAAGAGCCGCTGTTTCCATGAAATCTGTCTCATATTCCCTGATGAAGGCTTACGTGCTGAGACCCATTGGAGTTTTTTAGAGTTATTTTAATTATAAGCTTGGGGCGGAAACCTGTAAATATATTTATCTCTAATGTAGCATTGCATTAAAAAAATGCTGGGACAAACCAGTCACTAGCTGGCAGCACAAAAAAGATGTTTTCAACTTTGCGTTTTTCATCTCTTTCAGATTATTCAGTCGCTGGACGAGGACCCTGCAGCCCAGAACAAACAGCTCACCCTCCGCCTCCAACAGGTCGCTGCCGCCCTAGAGAATAAGGTCACTGACCTTTGACGCCAGACCTCGAGGAGGGTTCGGGGGGAGGAGCTTATGGATGCTAAAATACAGGATTTTGTTTTCAACATAAGGACTCAAAGGATGACGAGCTCACGGACTCTACCGAATGTTTAATCATGTAACGACTGAAGTAAGACGGTGTCAGTGGATCCACAGGAAGGACTGAAGGGGGAGGAGTTATGGGACTTCTGCAGGGATGAGGAAAGTGTTAAAATACACCCTGAGTGGTGGAAACTAAAGTGCTGATATCTACTACTCCTACATGGTGTACTTCTGATGGGCATCCCAAAACAAAATAGCAATGAGGGATGCGAAATGGCGTGATGTGATTACAGATGGAACTGGTGTGAAATCAGAGTTATTTTTTTAATTGTAGTTGGGACGTACTTTTGTGTACTCCTTGGACTTTGGTGTTTCTGTATTTGGCTTCTCTTCATTGCAAATTTTAATTTTACCACGCAAGGACCGAAGTGCCACGTGAGAAATGAAGGTTTCAAATTTATTTGATGAATGAGTGTGGAAATGAGTAAATGAGGCATTCCCAAGTATGCCCTTTTTGGTACTCAGCTCTTTTCGGAAGTGCAGCTGCTCTTGGCACCCTTTGTGACCACTTTGTGAAGTCTAGGAACTGTGGATGTGGGGTGAATTTCATCCTGAAGAATGCAAATGCTCACATGAAGCTCTAATAAAATGGGAACCCTCTACGGTACACACCACTGACCAATCAGGGGTCTCGAGGAACTGAGGACAGTGAATTCAGGGTACGATGAGTTAAATAAGCCCAAACAGCAGGTTTTTTTTCTTGTATTGTGGCCAAATGTTGGTTTTTCTTGCTGATTAGCTGCAGTATGTGTTTCTATGCTGATGATTCTGTGCTGGTGACTCACAGCTGAAAATTTTCATTCAGTTTAGTTTTAGAGTTTTTTTTTTATTTACACAGGCTTTAAGAAGAGGCTTCATAAATCCATATCCAACATAAAATTTATCTTTTTAATGGCCTGACATGGTACCACTTACTTTTATCCTTTTGCAAAGTTTCTGTGCGGATGATCCATAAATGTATGTGAAAGCGTTTTCAGCTGAGCACCTTTTTTACTTTCTGCAACAAAAAAAAAAAGAAATTACAACTAATCATGTGAACTAAACGGCCAAAACTTTTATGTTCATGCGTGATTTATGTTTGCTTTTATAATCTGTACAGTTCCACTTCTCTTGCAGTACTCTCTCAAATATAACGCTGCTTTTGTTTTCCATTTTTCTGTTTAAGTGCACACGCTAGAGAAGGTTTGCTTATTTTAATGTCTTCTGAAGACAGGGTATCAAAGAATCCTTGAAAAATGCTTCAAATAATCCCAAATTTAAAGTAGTGAAATGTTTTAATAAATCAGCTTATGTCCTTTATTTTTTTTAATCATGCATCAACGTTGTTAGAGCTGAAAGATAAGTAAAGAAATATACATTGAGTTAGTTTCATTACACATGGCACCACATGCATTTAAAAAAATTCTGAGTGTCTCCAAACAATCAGTTACCTTCCTCGTTGTTGTACGGAAGATTTAAAAAGCATAAAATTAATTAAAAACAAAATATATTGTATGTTTATTAAATTTAAGAGCTGTGGTTTAAGTTCTCTTCTACTGTATTTTTACATGAAAACTTCGGATCCGCAAACTTCGACCAGTAACTCAGCAGCTTTGCTTTCACGCTTGGCTCTCTCTTCATCACAACTAGTACAAAGTCTGCATCGTTGCAGGTGCTGCATCAATCTCCCCTTCCACTTTCCCCTCACTCATGAACAAGACCCTAAGGTACACACATTTTGGGTCAGCAACTTGTTCGTTACTCAGAGTGAGCGCTCCAACTTTTTCCGACTAGAACCATAGCCTCAGACTTGGAAGTGCTAATTGTAATCCCAAGTGCATCACACATCACATGCCACCCTAGTGCAAGCTGGAGATCATAGCTCGATGATGCCAACAAAACCACATCATCTGCAAAAATCAGAGGTGAGGTCATGAGACCACCAAACCTGACACCCTCCACCCCTTGATTGCACCTAGAAATTCTGTCCATAAAAAGTTATGAACAGTATTGGTGACAGAGGGCAGCCCCAGTGAAGTCCAACACCCACCAAGAACAAGTCTGACTTATTGCCACCAAGTGAACCAAACTCACTACAGTTGTACAGGGACAAAATAACCCACAACAATGGGCCCAGTACCCCATACTCCCAAAGCAGCCCCCTACAGGATACCCCAAGGGATGCAGTTGCATGCCTTCTCCAGGTCCATAAAACACATGCAGACTGGTTGGGCAAATTCCGCATCCCACGTCAAGTAAGTTAATACAAAATAGTGCATGAAGTTGGCAAACAGCATTATAACAGTCTGAACAAACTGATAAATGGAACTTGACCTGTTTGAATGTCACATGATCTGATTTGCATCTACTGATTGGTGGTGCTATGGACATAGTGGCTTTTGCTGACAAAGGGAAGCGGCGTCCAGGGATCTTTGCCAACACACCATGTTTTGGACGAGGCTCAGTGTGGCAACCCCTTGGGAAATAAGCGAGCAACCCAAAGCACCTTTACCTTTATTAAAAGCAAAAACACTCTTGAAACAATTTATTTGAATATTTTTTTTATTCAGGCATTTTAAATCTTCCATAGTCTCTGACCTAGATGTATAGTTCTATTTTAATGTTGCAAAGACATGAAAAAACAAACAAACACATTCAACCTGATAAAGTTTTATTTAGGAATATATGTGTTAATAGCTCTCTAAAATTAAAAAAAGATTCAGAATTTTCAAGAACAGTTTGCAGCAGAGTGAGGAAACATGTCAGCCATTAATTAGAGAAATGAGAAGAAGTGCGGACCAAGCAGCACCACAGAAGTCTAAATGAACTCATTCATCTTTTGGTTTACGGCACATTAATCATTGCAACACAAAATCATAATACATCTGCATTATTCTTTTCCTCCTGAGCTCAGACGACATGTTTCATGCAGTGCTCAGGTTACTATCCAAGATTTAATGTGCAGTTTGTAAGTTGTGTGGTCATCTTTCAGGAAAAAAAAGATTTTGTTTTTGTTTTTTCAAACCTCACAAACTACATCTTTAATCTGCAGAGCAATACGACCATAAGCCTGGTGCAGTGTGTTTTGTACTTGATGGAAACACTGCGAAGCTCTGGTAAGAATCTGGCACTGCATGACCTCCAGACACAAAGACAGAAATAAATTTGTCTTGGCTTGTTTTTATTTTGATTCCTTGGAGGCATTTCTATCAGAAATTTTCAAAAAAAAAAAAACAACTTTGGTGTCATAAACCTTCAAGAAAGTGTTGTGTGTGGAGTTCCGTAGACTGTCATTGCAGTTGTGTGTTTAATGAGGAGCTTTTAAACTTTCCTTTTCTGTTCAGATGTTCAGATATCAGACCACACAAAGCAAAACTTGACTAGCTTTTCAAAGCAGGCTGCCACTTCTGCTTGAAATGTTTGGGCTCAGTTTTCCGTTGGGTTACTGAGGCGAGTCTGAACTCATCTTAAAAAGTTAGGATCAGTTAGGTTCAGTTAGGATAGTCAAAGAAAGTAATTTCCACATGCAGTCCATTAAGGGACCTCCACACCCCCTTTATAGAACAGAGCAGTCAGCTGTGACAACAAATATTAAGTCTGAAACATTATGAAGAGGAGAATTGGATTGGAATGGATTTGGGTTGCAAAGTGGCTTGCAGAGGCAGCAGCAACTTTTAGCCAGCTAAAGCAGCTTAAAAAGCCTGGCATATAGGAGCCTTGTCAATTGGGTGTGCAGAAGAGATTGCTTGGCTTTGTGGCCTGCCTGAACTAACCCTGTGCTCAATTTTTTATTATGAAATAAGTGCTCATTAAAATCGTATTCATGTCGAGAACATTGTTTTTCTCACTCCTATCATTCACCAACTCTAGCTGCTTTCTGCCTTCTTTCTGCCACCAGTGAGTGCCTTAAAGAGTTGAAGAGAAAGTAAACTTGGAAGGAAAAAGACATTTAGAAGAATATGTTTATAGTGGCTTTACTGGGCATTTGTAATTTTTAACTGGAAGATCACAGTGGGTTTAATTAAATGCTATAGTCACACTAGAGAAAACAGTGGTCAGAGACCTCAGCACGACCAATGAATTTGTTATGTTGTCGACTTTATAGCTGCTTCAAAGGCGTGGATCAGGTCTGCTATGAGATGGATAAACACTGCAATGAGATGGAGTCAGTCTGAGATTGAATGGGGTCAAGTTTGCAATTTGTGAAGATACGGCAATGAACTGTGATAAATTTGCGGAAATCTACATCTGCATATTCATATTACATTAAGTATTTGCATTCAGAGTCCAGGCAGAACCTCATAGATGTGAAACAGAATTTTTTCTACAAATACTGATGTAGTTGCTGGAGGACAGCAATTTAACTGCAAAATGACACAGGCACTCGGCAAGAGGAATCTAGAAGTGCATCGCAGACAAACTGCACTCTTCGACGCAGACTGACTCAGATTGATTGGAACATGTTGTGTAATAGCTTGCTATCACACGTGGTTGCCCAGATGCTGAGAGCGTTGCAGACCCAACCTCTGGGCGACCAGTTGGCTCCTGCAACTGCTTGCAGGCAGTCTCCAACAGCAACAAAACATTTAATGCACTCACCTGGCAACCACCAGTTTTTTCCTAGTTGCAAGGGGGTTGCCGACCTATTTTTCCATCCTCTAGTTTGACTGAGCCACAAATCATCATACTATGGCAACCATATTGCTCTGCAGTTCATCTCCCAAAAGTTTGGCAATTTTTTAAAAGGAAAAGCAAAAGAAAATCTAAACAATTTTTTTTGGCCCATATTGTACAGAGGCCACTTTCAACCTGAGTTAAATGTCGGCCAAGGAAAACTGCAGTTTGGGACACATTTGGGCCAAACAGTTCTTGCTTTTTAATTAAGTGGTTTTCAGGGTGGGAAAAGTGCAGGAAAATGTTGGAATGCATGGATGAGCACAGGGATCTGAAGTAGATTTATTTGTCTGGTATTTGAGATTCAGTGTTTTGTGTTTTTAATGATGTACAACTAAAAGTGTATTTGAAGAATTTTTGTTTTATGAGGCACACATGAACAGTTCTGAGTTTCTGAATGTTAAAGAAAATCGCTCACTGGTACTGATGCTTTTACCGACGGCCTTTTCTTTGTACGTCAGCGTTGCCATTGTTTGTTCCTGTAACGTTGTCGTTGGAAACAGTTGGTTTGGAAGAACCGGACCAAGCGCAGCCTTTGAAATGGCCAGAAACAGCACTACCAGTAACTGCAACTGGTCTGGACTGGACTGAAGCCCAAATCAGTGACTCTTCTTAGGAAGTGGAGAAGTGGGTGGAAAAATCCAGATCTAGGAAGTCCAAATATCCAATAAAAGATGTTTATACGTAAGGAAAGTTGTCGTCTTGTTTAATTTTGCCATAATTATTACTGAGTCCGTCACATGATGAAGAATAAACATGCAATCTTTGACTTTAAAAATGGTTTTGTGTTTCACATTACTACAAGATGATGTTTAAATCTGCTTGTCATTGTCCTGATGAGGTCATGGTCCCGGACATTAGTTTTAAGTCTGATTTAATACAGCACGATGCTCATTTTGTAAACTATAGTCCCCATTAGTACTTAAAAGGTCTATAAAACAGTGTGTGCTTTAGGACATGCCTACCTTGTGACATCACCCTATACAGTCTATGGTCAAATATGGAGCTAGAAGATGATGAGAGAGATACAATCACCAGCCACTTTATTAAGTACACCTTGCTATTATCTGCTTGGACCCCAGCTTGAAGCCGTCTGGCCTTTCTCCTTCGACTGCTGGCATCAACAAGACATTTTCTCCCAGAGTACTGCCGCTCACTGGATATTTTCTCTCTTTCAGACCATTCCCTGTAAATCTTGGAGAAGGCTCTGTGGGAATCTGCCAACAGATCAAAAGTTTATGAAACATTCCGTCCACGTTCAAAATCACCTTTCTTCTTACTTCTAATGTTCTGTTTGAACAGTTTGTCTTGACCGTGTCTACAAGCCTAAATGCACTGAGACGCTGCCATGTGATTGTTTCCTGAGGTCAGGGAAGTCATTTAATGTCCCACCTGTCGCCCCCTGCTGGCCATGAAAAAAAAACAGGTTGGCTTGATTTTGGAAGCTGATCCCATCTTTTACTCTCCAGCTTTGTGAACAACCATAAAGATTTCCCGTTTTCTGAATATAAACCAGTGTTTGAGAGCGACCACTGCAATGACGTTCATTCACACCCAGAGACAAAAGAGCTTCAGACGATTAATCAGCTTTCATTTATTCAGGCATCAGAGGAAGTCCTGTCTGCATGTTTCTCAGCAGAAAACTGTGTTTAACTGACAAACACACCTCCAACAGCCTGAAGCAATGAAGCAGCGAGCGTTACTCAGAGGAGCCTCGTGTTTACAATTCACAGGAACTGAAAGCACATCTGCAATCAAACTCCTGACAGAGACTCAGCTCTGCTGCACTCACACTCACTGCTGGTGGTGAGGAAATATAGATTATTAATGAATATTTGCTTTTAGATTTTGGATTTATAGCAAGCAAAATCCGGGCTGAACAAATGATAATCTGATGGGACTCAGTTAAAAAAAATTAAAACACAAACACACACTTACTTCAATTGCTTTCCCACAGAGCTCCCACTTAATTTGGACAACAGCTCCTCGTGCAGTTGGGTGAGTATTTATGATTTTACATTTATTCCTGTTTCTGTGCTTTGACTTGTATTTGTGTAGAAAAACTCAACAGGTCTCTGAATTTATCAGCCAAAACATGACAACACTGCCCCTGTGTGTTCACAAATGAGAACTGCACTACACTCTCAGGAGTTCTACATTTTGTTCTGTAGTTTCAAAATTTTCCATAATCTTTTTTCTGTTGTTAATACACAGAAAAATATTAGATAACCTGGAAATATCCATGTGTCTTTACAATAAAACACACAAATATATATTTTTTTAAATTATGTTTTAAAAAATTTTATGGCTTGCCGAGATATAGAGGTCAGCCAAATGAACATGTCCCCACTGATCAACTTTATTCTTTCACTGAATATAAAACAAATAAAAATAGCCACTAACTGCAAGTTATTTCTACTAATATAAAAAATTGCTGGTATCCATGTCTGTCTGGGTTTTCTCCGGGTACTCCGGTTTCCTCCCACAGTCCAAATATTGCTACTGTACATACCATACCGCAGTTACTGGGGTTAGGTTAATTGGCCAATCTAAATTGCCCATAGGTGTGAAAGGTTGTCTGTGTCTCTGTGTTAGCCCTGCGACAGGCTGGCGACCTGTACCTATAAGAATACATATTTATATTTTATGAAAAGAAATCTTATAAAATTTTTATAAAATAAAAATATAAATATTTTATAAAATAATTAAAATATTTATTTAAAAAAATACATATTTATATATGTATATGTATGTCTAGTATGGTTTGGTATGGTATGTATGCATATATGGTATATATGGTATGGTATGTATGTTATGTATGTATGGTATGTATGTACATATATTATGTAGGGTATGGTATATATGGAATGTATAGTATGTATCGTATCGTATCGTACCGTACATAGCTACCGTACATACCGTACATAGCTACCGTACATACCATACATACCGTACATTGCTACCGTACATTCCGTACATA
>JAVDPK010002031.1:89345-111760 GCA_034780415.1 Cichlasoma orientale
GTGTGTGTGTGTGTGTGTGTGTGTGTGTGTGTGTGTGTGTGTGTGTGTGTGTGTGTGTGTGTGTGTGTGTTTCAAAGCTGTACTCGGTGATGGGCCCCGCGAGGCAAATCGCTGGCTCACGTGAGGATGTAACAAAGGAAATCTTTCGTCTTGCCAGGTAGCTTCCAATAAAATAAAAGGCTTAGGCTATTTTATATGAAACATGATATAATAATATAATTTTATACATTTAACTTAATTATACTTTCCTGTTGTCCCATGAAGCCGCAGGGCCAACATAAATCTGTAGGCACATCCCTGAAATACGATTGGCTGCTGCTGCGCCCCCTACCGGTGCCAAAAAGTACTTTTAATCTTTTCTTTTCTTAATCTTTTACTTTACGTACTTAAAGTATATTTTGATGCAAAGCTTCTGGACAATTCTGGACAATTACTTAAATATATGATTACCTGAGGAAAGGGTCTAAATAGCTGAAGTTAATGATTCATTTTATGTTCAATTTTCTCCCCCCCCCCCTCCCCTTTTGTCGGTTTTCCTGCTTGTTCTAAGTCAGCCCCCCTGTGCCAAACCTATAAAAAAAATCCTGGACCCAGCCCTGATCTACTAGGACATAATGGATAAAACCAGTTACTGAAAGATGGATTGCAGGCATATTACTGTGAGTTCCATATAAACTATGATATTTTCACAGAGATGGGAGGATACATAAAAGCAGGTTTAAAACTGTGGGAAGACTGACATTAGCCTTCAGCAGAAGTCCTTTATTAACTTTAAACTGAGCTGTTTCTCCAATGCAAACTGTAGCTAATTGGAAGCAACTATAACCTATATAAAATCAATCAGTTTAGTTTACAACAAAACCATCATACAAACCCAGACTGTTTATGGAAAACCTTAAAAATGAGTTGGCTGATGGACCCCCACTTTAAGAATTATTTAACAGTGCAGCCCACCCCCGCCTGAAATATGACTGCTCCCCCACCCCCACCCCTCATTCCACTGGACTAGAGCACTGCTATTCTTGCAGTGAAGGATAAGAGCACAAATAGACACTTTCTGCTTTTTTTGAATGCAAACATCATACTTGGTACTGCATACTATTTATTTTTAAATGTTAGTGTACCCTGCCTCTCGCTCTGTGTCAGCTGGGATGGACTCCACCCCTTGTGACCCTGAACAGGATAAGTGGAAGAAAATGGATGCATGGATGGCTAGTTTCTTACTATTTTGCAGATAAGCTACTTTGTCTGTTCCCTTATTCACAAGCGGCCACCACAGCAGATAGCTCTGCATATTTGCTTTGGCAGATTTTTATGCCGGATGCTCTTTCTGATGCAACTGCTAAATCAAGCTACCCAGCAATACATAAATGTCATCAGTTGCAGGTAAAGAAATCCCAATGCAGACTCACAGGCAGGCAGATGTAACAAAAGGCAAACCTTAAGTCCACAGAAAGAAGACACAAAGTGTATCCATAAGCCTTCATAAACAGGAAGTGAACACACAGGGATAATAGGGAAGACAAACAGAAGACATTTGGGACCATGACAGAGTGTTTTAAAACATAAAGGCAATGATCCTATTGTATATGATTTCACCGTGTCTTTTGTCCTGTCTCCCTCTCTCCACCCCCAACTGGCTGCAGCAGATGACTGCCCCTCCCTGAGCCTGGTTCTGCTGGAGGTTTCTTCCTGTTAAAAGGGAGTTTTTCCTTCCCACTGTCGCCAAGTGCTTGCTCATAGGGAGTCGTTTTGATTATTCTGTTATCTTTAATTATTCTATGGCCTTTACTTTACAATGTAAAGCGCCTTGGGGCGACTGTTTGTTATGATCTGGTGCTACAGAAATATAAATAAATTGAATTGAATTGAATGATTCTGTCATTGTACACGAGTGTGTTTACTTTAATTACTTTAAATATGTTTAGATTATACAACTTGTGCGCTATTAGGATACTTAAAGAAGGATTATAACTTTTACTTGAATAAAGGGTCTTTTTTTTCACTTTTTAATTTTTTTTTTCCACTTTCAAAACAATCATCTCACACAAAGTTATCTGTGTTTAAATGTGAGCAGCACTTCTTTTCATGTAACAGGATACAGGGAAGCGCATGAGCCTGAAAATTGCGCCCATGTGTTTTTATTTACAATAATTATGATTTCCTGTGCGCCTTGTTTTTGGTCCCACCTGTGCCTCCCCATTTAGACAGGCCGCGTGCTCACGAGGCACGACTCGCACGTGCCATCCGTGTGTGTGCGTGCGCGTGTACGTGCAAATGGAGACATAATCCTTTCTCCCGCGCGCTTGGAAAAGCTTCTTCTCTGGCAGATTAATGGGGCACGGCGCACGCTTCAACCATCTGTTCCACGAGTGGCATCCCACCAGCACCAGCGCCTCTTCTCGTGTTTTTTACAGGAGTCCTTTGTGTCTCCACGGAGCAGATCTGCTGTAAATACAACATCGAACTTCCCGCTACAAGTTTCAAATTAAAACCCTTAACGCAACTTATATGTCAAGTGCGTTTTTACTTGTTGTTCAGCGAGACATTCGTTTTATTTTGAAAACGCAGTTGTTGTTTTTTTGTTTGTTTGTTTGTTTTTGCTTTGCTTTTAGCAGATTGACCCTTAAAATGAAGCAACTCAACTTTTCGACCACCATAGCTGACCGAGATTATGTTTCATTCCTAAATCTAAATGGATTTTTTTTTTTTTTTTTAAACAAACACAATTCGATGCGCTTTCCATTTCTTATCCCTTTACCCGTTTAATCATAAATACCCTGGTTAACAGGTTTTAATGATTATGTTACCAAGTCCCACCTTTTCCAGCTTTGGACCTGAGATCACACATAAGGAATCCGCGGTTTTGGTTTCTCTTGTGCAAATAAACGACACCTACACAAGTATAAGCAAGGGGTTACACAGGAATTAATTCTTCAGACATGATTGCGCAACAGAGTTTTAGGTTACGCACATGTGTGTATCACAAGGAACTTTTCCAGAAGTCATGCACTTTCCATTTCTGCACTTCATAGATAAACTTTGTCAAAAGTCACGATCTGTTTCTCTTTATTAACTCTGTTAGTCTTCTTTCATCATTCAAATAGTTTCAACATATCAGGCCAAATCAAGGCAAACATATTACCATGTTACCCCTTTTATGCCCTGAAAATAAATACATTACCTATTTATATTTGTCCATGAAGAACTGTATTGCATTTTCCTTTTATGAGTAGTGTGATTAGATCAGCAAAGATTATGGTTGAGTTCACGTTATTAATGCTGAGAGTTTAAAACACACACAAACTCTGCAGGTAAGGGTTTGGCATCAATCATATCGAAGGGAAAATGGACTTTGTTCCATTTGAAAGCAAGTTTCCAATTTTCCAAACATATTGTTTTTTATTTAGTTTTAGTAACTAATAAACTGTCATCTGAACTGCTGTTTGTCAAAAAGTGATTGGCCATGTTTCTACATGTTTTTTGTTCTTGTGTTTGTCTAATATATTTGTGTATACTGGTAAATAGGCTATAGTTATGTTATATTTGTTGCAATTTCTGCTGCTCTCTTGGCCATTCTGTTAAAAAAAGACCCTTTTAATGTCTATCAGACTTTTTACCTCGATAAATAAAGGATATACAAGTCACTGCCAAAACCTGCAGCTCCTACCTTGTGACAGAGATGTTCTTTCTAGCTCAAAATGACCTGATATCATTCACGAGCGATCTGTTTCAGACGTGGTTGAAAGATTAGAGGCCAACAAGTCATTTACAATAGTTTAAATTGTTTGGGAAATACCGGAAATCACTTTTTGGCAAACGATCCTTTTTTTGGCCGAATAGGTCAGGACATCTTTTTGTAGCTGCGTAAACATCTGCCAGTCAATAAAACTTTGGGACATTGTCTCGTGGACAAAGGATAAAAATGCTGTGAAGTCCCACAAAAGAATGGAACACAGAGACGCCCTATTTGTCATCATGTGACTAAAGTAGGGGAAATATGACTTCTTTATAAGGAATTCCCAAAAAATGTCCACCTACATTTAAAAGTCCAAAATGGACAGTGGACAAGTACTCACGCAGAGGCTTACTGTTTACAAAGGTCAAGAGCAGCGTTTAAAGAGGAACCTTCTTTAATTTCACTGAAACCTCTTTTAGAAATGCCCCCCGCCCCCCAGTCCCCCAAAAAAGAAAAAACGCCATAAGGGCGTCATAGCGCTGCGTATCTTTCACTTTCCGGGCAATAAGCCAGGCCAAAAGTTCCGTTTATTTCCATGGCATAAAACTTTCACCATGCGCTGCCTTCCACTGGGACTAACTTCCCATCACAGTTTGTTAATATCTGACCGTTTCCAGATCTTTCTGAAAATGCGTGCCAAACTTTGAGCACTACGCGCGACCGCCTCGCCTCCCCAGCTGATGCAATGCGCTCCTACCGCTAGAGGATAGTGTCGACTTTGATAAGATTTAGCCCTGGATTATTGAAATAAAATAAAAAAATCTCAAGGCTATTTCTCAAGAACTTGTTGGGGAAGGGAGGGGTGGTGGGTAGAGATGTCCAAAATAAAGAAGAAGAAAAAAAAGTCAAATGGAACTGAGAGAAGCAGCCCACAACGAGTAAATTACTGACTTTTCACGCCTTTTCATGCACATAAGCAGCTGATTATGATGTGTTGCTGTTACAGTTAACTATTCTCGTATATACTTCCTTAAAAGAACGAACATTTAAACTGTGGTTTACATGTGATTATATGGGGTCATAGTTTATCTTCCTGTTAATAATAAAACTGTAGCTATACAGATAAAGAAAAATGGGTCTGGGTAGTGGGTCAAATGGCTGCTTTTACACAACATATATAGTTTATTTTTATTTTATATACCAAAAAATGGTCTTTAACTTGATTGTCTCCATTATATCTGCATAAGCTTTGATGTGGATGATTCTTCGCTGAGAAAAAAAAGCAGCTTTCCGTTTTGGGTTGTAGGTGTCGGTTCCATATTTATTAAAGACTGAAGAAACTTTTTTTTTTTTTTTTGGCTACTGTGCTGAAAGGTCAATGAAGGAGTTGGCTTGAAAATATCTGTAGATGTTTTTTGGACATGCGCAGATGGGAGATGCCATATTGAAAGACGTCGCTTGCGTAGCTCACGCGAACGAGGAGAGCGAGAGAGAGAGAGAGCGAAAGAGAGAGAGAGAGAGAGAGACAGCAGTGGGGTCACGAGAAGGAGAGGCGACAAAAAAAAAACTTGGACAGGTAAGACAGGTGACGGCTCCGGCAGTCCTCGGGGGGCTTTTTCGGGACTGCAACGTTTTTATTATTTTCCTTGTATTGGCGAAATACACACAGGCAGAGTTATTTTGTCTCCTCCTCCGCTTTGAGACAGCGAAGTGCTCCAGAGACGGTTTCTGTAGAAACGCGAAAATTTAGTCGCGAGCTTTCGTTCGCGAGCCCAAGTTGCTCAAAGTGTCTCGCACGCGCTGTAATTAAAAGCTTTCACCGGCGGAGAGGACGTTGTCTCGTGGCACTCTCGGTAATATCGTTTATTGCGTTGTTTTCTTGCCTCTGTTAACATGTGTTGTGCCATTAACTGTTTTGAAAATAACATAAATTATAATAATTCGCAGGAAAAAATGCACGGAGTCGCTGCTGGCGTGTTATTTAATGTGTTTTTATGCTCTGTTTTATGGCCGCGACGCAATTTTGTTTGGCGTGAGCACGAAGTTGTTTTAAAGATTAACGCCAGAAATGACTTATTGTCGTCATTCTTATATAGATGAGTCATGTGGGATTTTTTTCCGTCACCTTTAGGTGCGTAAAAGCCTTCGGAAAATACCGGACACTGCCAAAATGTCAAACCACTTTCAACATGGCGGGTTATGGTGTTCGTAGGGGGAAAACTGCGCCTTAAAATCTTTGAACGAGGAAAAAATAAAACGACGGCAGATAACGCGCCCGGTTCGGTTTCTTTTGGTGGACATGGACGAGGTTTAATCAATTAAATTTAAAGTGTGCATTTGGCAACTCCGTGGGAGTTTTTTTCCGCTGCAGTTTTGAGTGTGCAAAGTACATGACCGGAGTGCCAGCCAGCCTGCTGGTCGGCTACACCCCTCACAGCCTCATCTTCCTTATGTGCACTTAACGTTTCCTCTTTCACTTTTATCAAAAATGCTGCGGCTCATTCGATGCTTCTAGATCGCATTGTGTCAGATTAACACTGTTTTTCCTCATAAAACCAACAGGATGATTTTATCCCGCATTCCCCCCCTCCCCTGCAGTCTTAGATTAATATGTTGATGTTGGCACAGTCGGGCGAGGATACTTTCTTTCGCGGTGTATTGTTTTCTCTGCAGGGACATTTTTTGCAATGATTAAGCAGATAATTGGGTAAAACCGCAGGCGTATTTATTTAATTATTTCGCCTTTTTTTTTTCTTTTGCGGGCTGCTTCGCAAAATCCGGGGTTTTACAGGCTTTGCAATATTCCAGAGGATTCCACCTCCAGATTAAATTCGTCACCATAATGAGCAGAAACAATAAAGACTGCGCGTAACGGAGCCCAAGATAGACGCTCAGTATGAATAAATCATGCTTTTAGACTTCTTGTGGCTCCAAAGATATTTTTTTCCACGACGCTGAGTGGGAATGCGTGAGCGCAGGCGTGCGGATAAAGGGAAAACGCCTAAAACGAGCACTTTCAAAGGGGCGAAATGAGAACATGGCCATAAATGTAAAATATATATGATCCATTTTCTCCATTGGAGAGATCAATACGAGTCACGAGCTGCTCATTATTGGTGGTTTGGCTTTTATTTATTTATTTTCTTCTACAAGAGCCATCCAACTGCCATTTATCATCTCGCTGTTCTTTGATAAGGCATTGTATGCTAATCTACTCGTGAATGTTTCAGGGGAAAAGCAATCACATATTCTGCACAGATAAGGGAAGCAAAGATAGAACGACAGAAAGAACTGGATTCTTTCTTTCTTTCTGTTGGTGGCACACTAACTCCCCTGTATTTGAATAAGGGGAGGACTTAGGCAAATATCATCTTCTCCTCCTGCTTTCCAAAGTCCCTGAGCTGCAGGCTGTACATGTTATGCAAGTGTGTTTTGTAGGAAGTTGTAAGAAAGCTCTGGGATGAGGGAGTTTCACCCCTGGCTTCCTCTCTCTCTCTTTTATTTATTTATTTATTTGTGGTCCTGAGGGGCAGATGCTGTTTGCGCTTCATCATTTTATACTTACAGTCTCAGTGAGTGATCACAGGCAGTTCTAATTGGGGAGTAAAGCACACTGGATGCATTGTGTGCTCTATGTTAAAACAGCAGGAATCAAGAGTTAGAAACAGAGGACAAATTGTTATATGAAGACATCCTGTTGCCAAGAGGAAACAACTCTTGGATGGGTCTAAAAGAGGAGAACCTAATACGGAGTAATGCAATAAAACCCAAGCCCATGCAGTGGTAGTTAATCTTCTAAATCCCCTATTAAATCTTTGGCATGGATGGCTTTAGAGAAAGGCAGGAGGACAGCACGTGGATGCCCGAGCGCCCCATCAGGGGCTAATCAATTAAAAAAAACCTCTTCTCAATCCGAGACAATTGGGGCACAAATGTCCTGCGTCTGAGATTAAACACTCGCAGACCAGTTTAATCCCCTGGTGACCAATCTTGCTGCTTCCTCCAGGAGGCTGCAGGTCAGCAGGCTTCATCAAGTACAGATGCAGAACTACCATTAAATTTTAAAAAATGCTCAAAACATTGAGCCACTGAGACACAGAGTCAGGACAAACGGCTGTGGATGGTTTTCCATCCCTCGGGGTTTAAAAACTTGTTTGTCTGGTGAGAGACCGATTTAAGAGAAAACTCAGCTTGCTCTTGTGTGGAGTTGTCAGTGTAGAAAAGTGATTAATTTTATGGAGGATGATCGAGGGAGCGGTTAGTTTCCTTGTTTTGCAAACTTTACATGCATAGAAATTAATTTTAAAAGCTCTGTCTTGTGAAAACTAATTGTAAAATGCCTGTAAGGACATAAATGCGGGCTTTCTTTCCTTAAGAGCCCTGGGAACTCCTCTAGTTGATAAAATGAGCATATGTGACCTTTTATTCCAGAGCCTATTCAAAAGTTCACAAGGACAATAAATATGTGGAGTGACTTCTAGGGAAATGAGCGATGCAAGCCATAAGTATTTGAACAATGACACATTTCCTGTTTTTTGTCTTTGACTTCCAGCGTACTGAAAACAAAACTTTCAGCTTAAATATTTCGAGGGCGTTCTCATCACGTATTGAGCTAATTAGTGTGGGGAACGGTTGGTCCTTTTTAATACATTCTGCTTCCAATTTCTGGGAAGTACAGGTGGACAATGATAGGGCTGCAGTCGCTCCACTTTTCATCTCATGTGGTTGTTAAAGCCCTCAAATTAAAGCTCAAAGTTACTTTAACCACAGAGCTTACTCTCCTTTTTTTCAGCTCAGAGAAAATGGCCTACAGTATTGAAGTAAAATGGCTCAAAAAGGGGTGCAGTAGAGCCCCCTATTCTGGGCTATTAGGATCTGTTGTGCTTTATTTCTGTTGAAACAAATTAGATGGAGTGTTGAGAGCAGGTTCAATAACACCAGTGTTACTGGCTTGTTGTTTTATGGCTGTAACTTCCCCTCATTTATAATGTTGATTCGGTGGAAGCAACAGGAAACAAACCAAAACATTTCACATGTCTGTTTATGAGATGGCTGGATAGGAGAGAAAGTGTGTTTGAAATGCTGGATTATTAAGTAAAATTGTCAACATTTAAAGTTCAGACAGTAGCCTTTAACTTCAGGGGTTATTTGTTTAGTGAGTAAATTGCCAATAGTTATTGCACACTGCTCTTATAGCTCAAGGTCCCATTTTCACGTCAGCTCAGAAACCCTGGAGATATTCAATATATGATGATTTTTTTCTGTTTTTAAAATAATTAACCATAAAAGGTCGTTAAAAGATGTCAGTCAGGCTTCAAATTGCTTTGCTGAAGCGTTGAAATAAGCTGATGTAGAGTGAATGTGACATTGAGGGTTTTTTGTTTTTTTTTTAAAAAAAGGGGAATTTTAAGAAACCATTGCGAGAGTTGCTCCTCCTCCTACTGTTTGATAGCAGTGTTTGAGCACTCTGATGAGTTTAATGAGAGCTGTGGAAGGCTGCTGACGACAGTGATGTATCAGTGCTGAAGATTGTACTGCACTTAGGCAGTGAGTGGGGGAGAAGGGCAGCAAACAGCAGCGTCATGTGAGCCAAATTAGCTCAGCGTGTTGTTTACGCAATGGATGTACGGCGGAGCCACTGTGGGACGTCAGGGGGTGTGTATTCTGTGGTGGGGGATGGCACACACACACACACACAGACACTCAGTTAGTTGTGGAGACTGTCACAGTCTTTGTACTGCAGCCTCACGGCTCTACACACACTCGCAGCTCAAACAGGAGCTCAAGTGTTTTAATTTTCTGTGGATTTTAAGGCTCTTTTTGGAAGCAGGACTTCAATCTGTTTTCATCGGAGGATTGTTCTATGCATCATCATAATTCTGTTTTATTTATTTTTCCCCCACATGGGCGCACATCAGGTCGGGTGTCTCAGCTAATCACGGAGTATTTTCTGCTCTTTTGGATATTGATTGTCAAAGTTGAGGGTGACATCCCACGAGCTCGGAGTTGTTTTCATTCTGATTGAGGATCGCTGTGTGACGGCAGCATGCCTCAGCTCTAATTGCCAGGTTGTTGAAAGTGGGTGTAAGTTGGTGAGTGATTCATTGGTGATGTGACTGCATGACCAAGAACAACCACCAGGCAAGTGACAAACAAAGCCTGTTGTTGTGAAGATAATGAACTTATGCATAGTGTTGATTCATTTTGTTTGTTTTATTCATACATTTGTCTTTTATTCCTTTAGATTTTCATTTTGTGACTGTCTCAGCTTTATGGCTTAAAATTCCACCTTTTTTAAAGCCTCACTGTTTCCATATGCTGTCCTGGCTTTTTAAGTGTATTTATACAAATTAAATGATGCACTGCAATGAGTGATAGTCAGTTGTTCCAGTCGTAGGATTTTCTCATTTTCTCTGTTTTGCACAAGAGGGTAAAAAAGTAAGAAATAATTCTCTGCATGTCACCTGTCTGAGTTGTGATCAGCAGTAGGCGGCAAGTGTGCACCAGCTCCAGATGTGAGCAGGTGCGTTGGTCAAAGTCACAGTAATGGGAGAACAAACTTAGCATGTTTTTGATGCCATGAAGATGCATGCAGACATGAGGAGAACTGCACACAGAAGGGCCTTACTGTGAGTGCAATTATGGTTGAAGCAAACAAGACATTTAAGGACTTTAAGGAGGACTCTGTGAAAATGTTCACTATATTTTTGCATGATTTAGTGATAATTATAACCTAAACAGTTTACCAGTGGATGTGGAAGTGGCGAAACGTCTAAAAGGGATTAGCTGACTAAAGGAAAACAGAATTAAGAAGAGCATTATACATAAAACAGGCTGGAAAAGGTAAAAACAAACAACCCAGTTAGTCACATTTAGATTCAGATTTGAGTTTTGTGAGTAGGGAAAAAACAAATCTTTGAACAGCAGGGTGAAGTTGGCTTGTTAGGGTTTGCATTGTTAGCAGGATTGCAGACAAAAGAAGTCTAGCAAGTGGCATCAGTGTCTACAGGCATCTTTTTTTTTTTATTGACAGAAAGTCATGAGAAAAAGTTTTAAACTGACTTAATATCAAGAGTCAGCTGTTTTTAGTTCTCCCTTTCATAAACAATATACAGTTAAGACATTTGCGTAACTGATATAAAAGATTAAAAAAAGGAATGTGGTTATGGGCATTACAGCTCAATGTTATACAGCTCAGCTTCAGTATGTGTGAGAAATATATATATTTACAGTCAGGCAGTATTTCTTCCTTTGTCTTCCATCTTTAGTTACAGTTACACGATTCTGCACTTCTGTATTATTCTCTCACCTCCGGTGCTTGTATGCATATTTTCTACTCACACTTATTTGTCGACCTGTTTGCTTGGTTGTGTCATTCCAGTTTTTCTACTTTGTTTGACTCTGACTGGTTATCTGATGCAGTTTTGCTGTGGTATGCAAACACATGCAGCATGCAGGGTAATGGAAAGGCACACAGGCAGAAGACGTTGAGGAGGGTCTGAGACAGAAAGTTTTTCTAGGTTTTTCACTTGATTTTAATTATGCAGAAAACCGGTGTGCTTTTTGCTGCTTTTGAAATAACTGCTGATGTCTTAATTTTCTCAAAGCGGCATTCTTTTTGGTACTTTAAGACTGAGTGACTGCTGCTGTTGCTGCTTGTGGTAACCAGCCACTTCTTCTTTTGTTTATTCTTAAGAAACTGGAAATACAATGTGCACAATTTCTGAGGAAATCCTCATTAAAATAGTACATGTTTATTTGTGCGGACCTCAAAGTTTTTGGGAACTTTGTCGTCCCGTTCATGTTACTGTAAGTGAAGAGGAGTAAAAATCGTCTGTTTCCTGGAAGGATCTTGGATTTTTCTGGACAGAGGACAGTTTGAACATTATCTGATTAAATTAGAGCTTTGATTGAATTTATCTTTTCTGCTGCAGGGCTGTTGAGGAAGGCGAGAGATGCTGTGAAGAAGAATTGAAACAGCTCAGGTTTAAAGGTTAATGCTCACCAGGAAGACAAAGGGGCAGGATGCAGTCTCACACTCAGGAGCAGCCATTGGCCCTCACTACAATGAAGCCACACTATCCAACCAATGGGAAAGAAGAAGAGATGAACACAGGTAAGACCCAGAAGCATTTTCTTTATATGACCAAGGTGGTTTCATGATGCAGCCCTCAACAGATCAACAGATTGTTATGGTTGACATGGATTTAAAACTGCACGTGAGGAATCTCTCTGATAAGACAGGAAACGTGGAACGGAATCTTGTCCCATCTGTGTCACCTTCTGATTCTGTTAAGTGTGCAGATTTTAATTTTAGCTCTGCTACAAGGCTCCATTGGCTGGGTTTTGCTCGGATTCAGTTTCCATGTACTCATGGCTTAGTCACTAGGAGTCTGTATTTTTTTTACTGTGTATTTAAAGATGCCTGACGCATGTTTGGAACACCGGCACCCATACTGTTCTGTGTAAGCCTGCTCTCAGCTTGATTTGACACATTTTGAGGGTGTAGTAAACATATAGAGATGTTTTACTTAAAAATAAATAAATGAATAAATTAGGGGAAAAAATATATATATATATCGGCTTCATATATTTTATATATATATATTATAGTATATGACGACGTCTTTATAGACACTAATTTCAATGATACATTGCACAAAGTGAGTAAGAGGAGCAGGTGGTAACAGATATACAAACAGTGTAATATAATATGATCTTAAAAAAAATTCAATATTTAGACTAGAAGGGCCCTCAGTAGAGCACATACCTCGCCCATGTGCCGATACTACGCTGCAATAATGCCACCCACTGTTGTCATACTCCATTATAAATTACTAGATATCAAAAACTAGAAATATATTATATTGGCTTTTAACGACTGTGAAATATGATTTTATATTTTTATTTTAAAAATGAGATCAGCATGAACAGATAATGGCAGATATCGTCTGGATTTATTTTACTCAGTTTGTGTACCCTGACAGCGTCCTCTAAAAAACATAATGGAAAAGAAGAAAAACAAATATTTGCAGAGATATAAATCGTGCATGTGTTTGTGATTTTTGTGTAGGGTTTGTAGTTCATTTTGCGTTATTGAGAGTATTTTAATTCAAAATAGAAAACGACAGTTGTTTATACCTGAGTGTCAAATTGCATCGCAATAGATCAAAAATCCAAATTTAAAATGTTGGCAATGATGAGATAAATTTACATTTTTTAACATTTTTGGTGACCTTGGCTTTTGACCTTTGACCTAGAAAATTAAATCATATGTTGAATATTGTCCCTATCTCACAATGATAAAGAATCCTTTGAAAAGTTCCTGGATCCAGATCACCACCAAGATGTAATCAAGTCATCCTGCTAACAGACAAGCAGACATACGTGAACGAGAACATAACCTCCCTCCACCTATCGGTGGGCGGGGTCAAAATACTATCATTTAGTTTAACTTTGAGTGAGAGTATACAGTAGTTTACAAACAAAATCACACAATACAAGGCCCAGGTGTTCATATCTACAGAAAATAGCCTCTTTGTCACCTGAAATGTTGTCAGTTCCTCTTTTGATTGTATTTTCAGATGAAGGTTTTTTTTTTAAATAGCACATTTGCACCATCTGCTCTTATCACATAACCATTTCAGTTAGTAGTTAAGTGTTGCACACAAGAAAGCGATCTGTTTAACCACCTCACAAATGTTGTTTTCCTTCTTGCTTATCAGACTTTTTGATGTGCGCTTATACAATGAATTTAAATTTCATTTGTTGCATTTTGTGCAGTTGCAATAATAGTGTTTAGCTGACACAAAATCACAAGACACACGCGGAACAGCCCCAAGGCGCTCTGTTGTACCTCAGGACAGTTTGGAAACCACTGCAGTACTACAGAGTACATTTAGTATGCAGTGTGAAGTTTTGACATATGTGAAGGGAGCGCCGTCTTTTAACCTATATTTCATAGTAGTTGTGCCTGGCAGTGCCTATTTGCAATGTAACCCTGAACATACAATTATGTAATACTTTATTACTTCTTTTTTAAGGAGTTTTGATATATTAACTAGTATTCTTTATTATGTATAACATGCATACTTATTGCTGCAGTTAGACTGAAAAGTGAGAGGTTCATTGTTTAGTTTAAGGGCAGTGTATTTCACGAGACAAACGAGAGCAGACATTTCAGTCTATTAGAAACAAACCCCATCAAAACATCAGCTTGCTACCGTCTCCTCTCATTACACAGAATAGGTTCAGTCCCACAGTTTTCTGAGGAGTCTCTAGAGATACAGTACACACTGAAACGCACACAGCCTTCACACACTTCACTCGCGCGGAAGCATACTGGTGGGAAGAAAAAAAAGAAAACCTGACGCATGCCTCGAATGCATCAGCTTCCATCACCTTCAGGAAAAACATTAATGACATTATGTAAGATGACCTGCAGCATGCCGTGCACTCAAACCACTTCCAGATAGTTTGCTGTGGATTTTGTGCTTAGGCAAAATTAGCTGTGAAATTACAGCTGTGTTTAATTACTACCTGCATTAGGGATGCACTGAAATACAGGCCAACATCAGTTTAGGCCTAGTGATAAATAAGATGACATTTTCCAGTGGTAGTCTCTGGGGTTTATGTTGTATAACAACAGTTTTATTTGTTGGCTAGTGCGACAGTTAAGTAGGCAGAAAGAGCGGGGGAAGGCATGCAGCAAAGGGCCGCGGGTCAGACTCGAACCCGGGCTGCTGACTTTCAGCCCTAAAGAGCTAATGTGGTGCTGTATAACAACAATTTGAAAGTGTGTGAATGTTCAAAGATGGTACAAAGAAGAGCTGAAAGCCCCAGTTGCTATTATTAGGAACGTTTCCTTGTTTTCTGGGCACAAATGAGGCAATAAGTAACAACAAAAACCAAAGAAAAATGTTGCCATCAGCATCAGCTGTGGGTTAAACTGTTGTTTTAAACATCTGTAATAATCCGTTAGCTTTTAAATGAAAATGTATATTTGGCCTCCCACCGAGTTTAATGATTAATCTTCAGTTGACTTTTGTTCATTTAGATGCAGATTCAATGGAGGAAGAGGTGGAGTTTAACTGGGAGGAGTACCTGGAGGAGACTGGGGCCGACGCTGCCCCTCACACCAACTTCAAGCATGTGAGTGACTGCCTACAAACTTCACCTGACATTTTAATCCTTTAAATACAGCCTCATAGATAAGTGCCCTATGCAGAGATCCTTTAACAACACACTGGAGAGAGCCAAAACAGGGCAGTGCTGTGTTCACGCTGTTCAACAGAGGACTCTCGGTGCCTTTGTTTCTTTGTGACGCACACGTTGTTGTTTTTTCAAATACCATTGTAGGTACCTAATAAAGTACCAAAGAAAGCATGACAAAAGATACAAATAAATACCATAATAAGGGCTGAGTGTTCATTCACTTTTCCAAAGAATATATTTGAATCTTATCATCGCACCCAGTCTTTCCTGTTTTCTTGCTCTGAAGTAGGTGTGGCAAATGAAAGAAGTCATTCTAATGATATTAGGACATTATGACAGTATCACCCATGTAGCATTTTTTTCTCTTCATCAACAAAGTGTTCAGCAGTCTTTCTTGATAATCTTAGACTACCATATTTGTGGCTGTCGGGCCCGGGCCAGTTGGTTCTGACACAAAGACTTAACATGAGTCAGGAAGGGCTTAAAGTCTCAGTAACCTCCTTAAACAGCTGGATGCCTGGCAGATATTACTTTAGAGGAGTAAATAGTGAATTTTTTGAGGACTATTTTCTGTTGGGGGAAGCAAGAGAGCATGATTTTCAGTGAAAACAAACAGCACTGTGTGTGTTCATTGTAATGAATGCCAGCCAGTGCAACAGTGTCGCTTATTATTGTGTTTTTGTGATAGGTTTTGAGCTCTCTGTCACAGGATTAAGATATACTGTATCAGACTTTGGAGGCACACAAACGCTTGTTAGTAGGACTTAATTCATTGTTGGTTTTTGTGGAATTTTTGTGGAATTTACAAACAAGCGAAACAAAGTGTATTTCCAAACAAGGAGAAAAGTGTATCTGCCAGTGACTCAGAAGATTTGTGTCTGTAATAGGAATCAGTTGTCCTGGACTGAGAGTTGCAAACACAGTAGGGAAGTGGTGATTCTGATCTTTTTTTAATGGAATTTGTTTATTAAGTATGTGCTTTGTGTGGTGTCTGGACATGTCATCTTTTTGAGATGTATACTGTGTGACAGTTTAAGCCGCTCTCTTGCAGTCATTCCTACTTGAAAAAGCTCTCAAATAGACCTGTGTCTTCTGCATGAAATCATCAGCTTGACATTAAGAAGGTTATTCTGTAGTTAATATCAGAACACAAAACTTGTAAGTAAAAAGCTGAAGCTCAATGACTCAAGTTTCGCTTTTGTATATTTGACGGGGTAAACTCTCAGTTGTTTGCAGCGAGTTACTCATTTGGTGCTTAAAGAAGACAGTAAAACAGTTTCGAGTAGACACTTAAAACATTTACATGTTTGTAAATTAGCACTTTTTGTGCAAAAATCGCACTAAAAGCTGTGCGTCAAAGTGGCAAATTACTGAGCATGTTAGACACGACTGCTGTGCAGGATGCCCAGATCTTTATCGTGGTGTGTGCCAGAAATGGCTTACAGCTTAAATTCTGAGGAAAGCTGCATTATCAGATATCAACACAGTGTACCGCAGCCTGAAACGTCTTTAACAGTGAAATCTATATACTCAGGATTAATGTGACGCAGACCGTAGATTTTTCCAAAGTGGAAAACCCTTACTGAGAGTGAGGAGGCGGAGGAGGAAGGTACTTTTCTTGGCAGTGACTCTATAGGCCAGCTGTGCTCTGCTTTGCTGTGATTTGCTGGACTGAAGTTGGTTCAGCCTGTCGTAGTCGAGGGCATGTGAGGGGTAAGCCAGGCCTCGAGTCAACCTTCGCCAACTGTGTTGCCTGTCTATTGTGTTAAATTCACTTGCTGCTTGTTTAGTATCCATCCAACACATCCGCTGTTTATCTTTGTTTTTTGCTTAAACGTTACTGTTCAGTATCTGATTTGACTCATCAGACAAACAAGACATGTGGGTGAACTGTTTTTTTTTTTTCCAAAAACAATGATTGTTCAGCCAATCATTTTCTACTAAACGTTATTCAGGCTAGCGCTAAGCTCAGCAGAACTACTGTGATGCCAAAAATGAACATAACTGACAAAGCAAAGCTGAACCAGTCTAAATACATTCATTAGGAGCTGGAAATTGCACTGTTTCTGTCTGCTTACAGAAACCACAGCAGAAAGACTGGTGGGGAAGTGGTTTCTCTTTGAGGACCAGTTGAATATTAGAAAAGCTGAAACTAAATACTATGTGAAATATGGTTAAAATATGCTGTAATTGAAATGACACATTTACTTAAAAAAAAAAATCTCATTTTTTAAAAGTTATTTTAAAAAACATTTTGACTTGGTGTCTTTTGTGGCATGTTAGTATTTAACTTTGTGATCCTAAGTACCCCACACCCTAAAGCCCCAGTCGCGCAAGCCTAGAGACTAGTGACCCCCTGGTAACCACCAGTCACTAGGGAAAAATGTTTATTCCCTGTGTGTACCAACCGAAGCAATCATAAAGAGGTTTTCGGTGCAACACCCTCTTTGCGACTGATTTCACCCAGCGATAGCCAGAAACCTCCAGCACTAATTCACCAACCAGCCAGCGAATGCAACTTTTCCCAAGCGATCAGAGGTTGCCCAGAGGTCGCAGACGAGTCCTCCGCTTGTTCAGTTTGCTCAGATTTTCTACGTTTTTAGCTTATTGCTCTTTTGGAGTCAACTTGTTAGCGCAGAAATACTTTTTTTTTTTTTTTTTTTTTGCCTGTCAAACTGCATTATCTCGTTGAAGATTCAGCTAAAGAAATTGTGTTTTTGTGACAGGCTGCTAGTAACAAAGTTACTAAAGATACAATTTAAAATTGGTTCTTTGAAAATGGGTAAACAAGCAGCCAATGTCCAAATAAAAACTTACAGTTGCAGTTGTTACAACTGAGTCTGGCTCCTTGGAAGCAAAATACAAAGAAATGAGCTGTGGCTCAAGACTTTTGCACAGCAGTGTATGTCAGCTGTAATTGTAAGTGGTGTAGTGCCGGTATATATACGTACTGGTTTACTTTCTCTTCTCCCTGGGGTCTCTCTGCTCGGTGTCTCCCTCCTCCTATGTGCAGCGCACACACACAGCCCCGCTGTTCTGCCTGTGCTGCTGCACAAATTAGAGATTAGTGTTATTGCAGATGGCACTACATGAATAGAGGGCACATTAAATTGTAACAAACCACCCCCCACTCTCCACTCCCCACATCCCAGTCACAATAGCTGGGTCTAACAGCTTTCCTGGGTGGATTTTTGGTTTCTGTAAATAGCTGAAAGTTCTTTGTAACTCAAACTGATACTTTTTATATAAAAGTCTTTGCTTTTCCATTAAAACAGAGGGTTAGCTTTAGAGTTAGATCTCATCACTGATGATCTGGACTTCAAAGAGTTAATAAAAAAATGCAGCAGAATCTTACCATAAGTTTACTTGCAGTCCTCCAAAAAGTCACCCTGTAACTGAACAGTTACTAAGCTTTTCCTCCGTTAATACATTACATCACAGGACAGGGCCAGATGGGCAAACCTAGCTGATCCTGGATGCGAGGTCTTTATCTACCTCAGATGATTGTGTGTTTGTCCGACGGAGCAGCTGTCTGCTCTGATGAGGCTCAAGGCGCTCAGCTGCTGGCAGGACAGGCTGCAAAGGTGCAGAGGTGTAAAGGATGTGTGTCAGTGTTTCAGCTTCTTTCATCACTGAGTGATGAGCGTAATAAAGCCGAGATTAAAATATGTGAGTTTTACGAGTCCGCCTCGATGTTGGACAAACTGTCTGTGGTGATTTGAGAGGCTGAGGTTTCTTGGGAACCTAAATTGCCTTGTTGGTAAGTGGATTGAGTCACTGGGAAACAGACCATGAATTCCCCAGAAAAATGTGATTCAGTAAAGTGCAGCCCTCATTTCTCTCTCTGCCTGGACAAATTGAAACAGTGATTTCTCTTGGGCTTGTGCACACACATCCCTGCACACAAATACACACACAGACATACACACACACAGAGTCAGTCAGTGTTTGCTGCTGAGGCTGCCCGTAGCTCTCTTACATAAGCCAGCCAGAGTGATACAGCACGTTTGCATTGTTGTAGCAGGAAGTCACGGGGCCATTTGTATTGTGTTTATTTCTAAGATGTTGGCTTTTCCATTCACTTGTGAGTGTTTTTCTTTTTTTTTTTTAGTGTTGAATGTGAACATCCTGTTGGGCTTTCAATGTTCTGGAGCCTGTGGCTATGGTGGAAATGCATTATTCTGTGCTGTGTTCATATACAGATTTATTGCTTTTGCACAAGGATAAACTGAGGAACCTTAGCCCAAAGAATTGTTTTTAGGGTGTTTTCTGAAAGCAGGCTTGGTGATTATCAGAATCTCACCTATACCCGCCTTACCTGCTGTTGATAGTGCTGTGAAGCAGTTCTTAGGCACTGTTAACACTCGATCCTGCCCGTTAATATGTAATATGAGGTGATATGCTAATAATAAAATATTGCCTTATGAGATTAGATATCACACAGTTGTTTAATTACTTCCTTCAAGGAGGTGATGTGATTGGTTTTGTTTGTATTCCTGTCTGTCTGTTAGAAGGAATACTCAAAATGTTTTCCAGTGCTTAAAACTTAAAAATGATTAACTTTTGCAGTCAATCCAGATCTGGATGTGGATCAAGAAATTTTGTGGAATGGCATGTAGGGTTGTAAATTTAATATCATAACTTAACAAATACATAAACTGAAATAGGAAAAAAAAAACTGGGCGGCATTCTCAAGAAAATATCACAACCTAATCTGGATTTAGATGTTCTTCTGGATACATGTACTCAGTTCGTGGATGGTGTGGAGGGACTTCTCAGCCTTGGTGGGAGCATGAAGTATCAGACTGTTCTTTCTGGTTATTTAGCCAAATGTCAGAAAATTCCAATCATAGTTTTCCAGGGCTCACGAGGACATTTCTGAAATGGTTGTTTTATCCAACAAACTGAAAAAGATTCAGCTTATAAGACAGTAAGGGTCTGGAAATGGTAAATACTTACTTATAAAAAATTCCTTTCCTCACATAAGTAAGCATCTTTAAAAAAAAAAAAAAAAGTATCTAGCATAAGTGAAATTCCAAAAACACCAAATTGCACATAACATTTATTCCCACACTACTCCTTTGTGCATCTTTGTGTTTGCCTTTGCCTGCATGCTGTTATCTTTCAGTCCTCATTCTATCTGTTTGTAACACAGGTTTTCTGTTAGTCATTAGGATCATCAGGGGTTGTTTTCTCCTGCAGAGCAAGAAAAGACTCTAAACGGCTGTTTTCACAGGCTGCGTAGCACTTCCCATAAACTGACCTTTATGTGTAAAATTAGTGGAGTTCCCTTTAACGCTCTTCTTGCAACTGCATATTCTGAGTATTCAAAAAACACCAGAACTCATCACCCACACAGTGATATTTACATTATTTTGGTCATGCACCCCTACTGTCGCCACTTTAGTTCCACATTTAAAACAGTTCCTCTTTTTTTTTTTTTTGTCAAATTTGCATAGTTTATTCCCTTTATTCTTTTTTTAATGGTTCATTATTGATGTAGCACCAATCTAAAGAGTAAAGAGCAAGGATGGTCAGACAGGCTGCAAAGAAACATCATGTTTATCAGCCTCATTTTAAAGCAAAAGTAACCAAAGTGGCCACAAACCTGCAGACTGAATTGTGGGTCACATTTGATATTTCATACTTCAGTTGTCTAGCAGTTTATCTGTGCAGTCAGAGTTTATTAATGACAAATTGAGTGCTTTCACTTGCAGTTTTCATTTGCAGTGATTTTGATGATAACCCCATGTTTGTCTCCCAAATATCAGTGATAGCTTTAATTTTTTAAGGAAAAACTTCAACACTAAGACCTGGACTGGAAAAAAAAAAAATTATTTTAATGTCTAATTTTTTCCGTCCCAGGTGGAGATCAGCCTTCAGAGCAGCTTCCAGCCTGGCATGAAGCTAGAAGTGGCCAATAAGAACAACCCAGACACATACTGGGTGGCCACCATCATCACCACATGTGGCCAACTGCTGCTTCTACGCTTCAGTGGCTACGGCGAGGACCGCAAGGCTGACTTCTGGTGTGATGTCATGACAGCTGAGCTACACCCCGTGGGCTGGTGTGCGCAAAACAACAAGACCCTCATGCCCCCCGAAGGTAGGAAGAAATACTTTGATGCACCCATGCACCCGAACCTGTTGTCATTCAGACATGTCCATGCACAAACGGTTCATATTCAGATCTCTGTATCACAAAGGGTCCTCTGCACCAAGGACAGTTTCTATGTTAAGATAAAGTCCCAGTGAAAGGATACTGAAATACTGCTGCCACACAGCATTGATTGATTTGTTGGAAAATCAGCTTATAATACTCCCATCTCTGTTACCATGACAGATAATGCTGTTTTATAAGGATAAAACTCTATTCCCTTCTAATTCGAAACTAACTTTGCAAAAGTCATATGAAAAAACTGAAATATAGTTGATCTCAAGGTTTGTAGCATTTTACCTGTGTGAATTACTGATTACTGATTCATGAATGCATCATAGTGCAGCTTAAAAAAAAGATTTCTATATAAACAACTTTGTGCTCCCTCCTCTGTACCTTGCTTCAGTGGCCTCGTCCTGACCACTAGGGAAAGTTAACTTAGAAATTATGCCCATAAATCGTTGACATCAACACCCGACTCCAGCACAAACTCTGATAAGAACTAAAACTGATCTGGGTTCAGTATTTTGCTAACAAAGAAGCAAGCTAAGGTTAGCCGGCCCGCTGTCTGTGTGAAGAGATAAACTAGTATCAGCAAACGGCACCCAGAAGAAAGCCAGTTTTATCTAGTGAAGCCTGTTTGTCTAGATGGGAATTTCACCGACTTTCACCAACGTCTGGGGGGCTATTAGTAATAGTCAAGAGTGATGTGAGGTAGGGGCAGGTAAGCCCTGATGATGGTTGAGACTGGTAGAGGAGTGGAGATTTTTTTTCCAAAGTTTTCTCCAGAATGTGTTGTCTTTTCCAACACTTGAAGCAATCTCCCTCTGTGTTATCTGGGAATCTCTGCACCTGCACCACTCACAAGTGTTAGCCGCCTAGCCTGGAAGTGTATGTAAGTCACTCTTGCTGTTTTTATAATCTGGCTTAAAACAACAACAACAACAACAACAATAAAGGAAAAATGGTGAAAATCTCACTTTAAAAGAACAAAAAATTAGTTTTCTATTAGGGGGATGTGGCAAATGGACTCTTCTCATTTTTTCCCTTCAGTTTTTCTTTAGTTGACAATATTCTGAGCAGTTACCATAAGCAGGCATTAACCATGTGTTGGGTGTGAAAACTATATAAAATGTTAGTGTAAACTAATTGAATCTTTTAAAATAATACTGTTATTTAACTGATGAGCTTTGTTTTCCTGCTACCTTTTGCTTCAGTGCAGTGAGTTTTTTTGTCTTTCCTTGAGAAGGCAATGTTGTCTTTGGCTTGAAAATTGACAGTTGTGACGTTGGCACACACACACACACACACACACACACACACACACACACACACACACACACACACACACACACACACACACAC
>JAVDPK010002031.1:119760-163964 GCA_034780415.1 Cichlasoma orientale
CCTTGGTGATTCTAAACAACTTGAGCTTACATGGGGAAATATATAGGTTAGAGTTCACATGGGCATTAAATCATTAACATGGTTAATTTATCAATTAGCTTAAATCCTTCACCGCTAAGGTAATTCATATTTACACAAATAGCTTTAATGTCCCCCTCACTGCCATGAACAGGGCAATAAAAATGTTAACAATATGGCGTCTGAAACTGGCCAGCCAAGCACAACAGCAATACATCTCTTGATAAACACACTTTGTGGCACTCTACACGCGCCTCTTTGCTGTAGTCATTATGGCCTGTTTGGAGAGGCTGTCGGTTAAAGTGGAAGTTGAATTGACGTGGTGTTTTGAGGGCTGCGAATCTCCATGCCAGCGCATAATGACTGGATAGGACAGGAGTGGGAATCGAGCGTAATTTGCTCCCATTAACTCTGATTAGAATCTTTTGCACTGCTGTGATCGCAGCTAAAAATGCAGAGACCATCTTTCTTTCTTAAATCTAACATTGATTAGCCAAAGTGAAGCTTTTAAATAAGCCTTGTGCACAGAGCCCAGCTTGTTTAGAGAAGAGGGGATGCAAATAAAACATTTCATATTCATATTTGTTTTTTTAAAGCTAGATAGTTGCTTGGAGTCTTCAGCCAGCTGGGCCTCTGAGACAGAGAGAGAGGGAGGAGGGGGTTGCTGCTGAGATATGTAGTGGCATGAGGGAGGAGGGGTGTGTTTTGAGGATCTCCTCCCGCAAGGTTAATTATGCACTTATTGTTATGTGAAACTCGGGCTTTCACCTCCCCGTGTCTGCTGCCTTTGGGATGGAAAGAAAGCAAAAATAAATAATTATTTGTATACAAAGCATTACAGTATAATGAAACTACAAGCTGGGTGTGGAAGGGGGGGGGGGGAGGTGAGAGAAGGAGGGTGAAGTAGGGTGAAGTTTGCACCTTTCAGCTTCTGCAGCTCTGGCTGAGCTTTAAATGGCTTCATGACTAATCTCAGTAGGATCTGTAAAAATAGTTTATCTATTTCTGCACCACCTGAGATCAACAGAGGAGTGCATTCAGCCACTGTGCATGTTTGTTTGTGCTTGCAAACCTCCAGCAGCAGCAGCAGCAGTAGCAAGGAAAGAAAACAGTCTCACTGGAAAAAGAAAACACTATTATTAAACAGGTATACAGAGAAAGTCAGGCCACACACACGTACACTGTTCACTCACAGGAAAGCTGCTCCTCCTGTGTTGACACATTGATTCATTTGCCAGAAAGTTCCACAGTTGTTGATTTGATTCAGGCAGGACCTCTGGGGTCGAAGCCAGGAGAGGATTTATTGATTTGGCCTCACAAGTCAATTATGTATTTAAAATCGGGAGCCTCCGTGGAGCTAACCGCTGTTGTTCAAAGCACTTTTCCAAACAGCTGTCGAATCAGTGGTGTGGACTGAAAAAGCTGCATTTTCTAAAGAACTGCACAGTGTTCAATGAGGGAAAATGAAGAAAGATTTATACTTCAGTGTATGACAGTTGTTTCCCATAACATTAAGGGTCAGAGCTCTACAGTAGAAACTCCTGTGTGTTTTTACATTTACAGAGAAGGACTATGGGAATATTTCAATGTATGTGTGTGAAGGGTGAAAAACAGTTTTTTTTTTCTTTTCTTCTCTTAAAAGCCACAACTTCTCACTTTGTTGATTACATCAGCCACACTACCGTTGTAGTAAACATCTGCAGAACAAAAAGGAAAGAAGCTGCACTGAAAAACAAAAAGCACAAATGTAAAATTAAAAGAAAAGAGGTGCGTACAATATCAAGCCTGTGGGAGCTCTCAGATCTGCACATTTATGGAAAATTTCAGTTACGTATGCTGTAAACAAGTTCATGTAAAATACAAAAGAGTTTGGAGAATCAGCCGGCCTCAACACACTCTTTCCTAAGGGGCAAGATGTGATTAATCAGAGATATAAGGACCATTACAGAGGTGCTTTCAATGAGCAAAAAATTAAAAATGGATGCACGTTTTATTTTGAGACTCAGAACTCTTAAAAAAAAAAAAAACACAAACTAATACAGTGAAGCTCCACAGGTCCAGAAGCTGCACATCATTCGTGACTGCTTGATTAATCTCTCTTTAAAAACTGTTTCAGTTCAACTCAATCCCAGTCAGGATCCAGTTTGACTCCTGCAGATAAGGAGCATCTGTAACATGTTGGTTACCAAAACTTAAAAAAGCTGTTTGTCCAAATGGCACCTTAAAGTGTGTTATTCAGCCCAAAGTTAAGTAGAATCACAAGGTCACTGAACACCTGAGGTTGCATTTATAATTGACTTAAAGATTAGCAAATGTAATAAAATGATCAAATCTTAGTATATTTAATTTCCTAAGAACATGGCAGTAGTGTGATCCTATCAGCGTCCTATCAAAAACTTTAATTACTCCATTTTAATCCTTCATAAGAGGCTTGATTGCTGTAGATGCTGCTTGTGACTAGAAACTTAAACTTGGAGAAAAAGAAATCGCTCCTCAAAGGCATTTGTGGCACAACTCATTTGAAGACGAGTGATAATAATCATTGTGTTAAGTATGAAAACAGAGACTTTACAAGAGAACTTCAGACCCTGCTTACTTTCAGGCTACTGCCTGGCCAGTTGCTGTTAAGTTATACTTGTGTTACACATGTACAGTGTTACACGGTATTATGAGTTTACCTGTTAGTTAATACAGTCATCCACTTACCTACATGTTTACTATGCTAAGGGATGGATATGCCCACCACCACACTGATGAAGCTGTTGTGAATGTTGATTGTGTGTATCAGGGAAATGACATAATTGGCCTATTTTTTTTCCTGATTTACCTGTGTGCAGGAAATGATTGGCTGTTTGGGGAGAGATGCGTGAAAACTGGCACTGCTGATGATACTGAATTATTTTCGGGGTGGCACGTCTCTGTTTAATAATGTTTCTGGACTGACTAACTGCTTGCTTGTTGCTTGAAGAGCCTCCAGTAAGATGATAAGTATGAACATGCAGTCATGGGGAAAATAAAGGACATCCTATTTAAATTTTTACGTTTTACCTTTCAGGACATAATAAAAAATAATCAGGTCCTTAGCAGGTCTTAAAACTAGGTAAATACAATCTTAGATGAACTATAAAACATTTTCGAGGAGCTGAGAGAAGCAACTGTGCGTGAGTCTGGGAAGACTTTGAAGCCATTTTCAAAGTCCATAATTCTGCAGTTAGAAAGATTATTCACAAGTGGATACAAGTGGATCACAAGTCCATCTTCCCAGGAGTATAAGTCAGAAACGGAAAAAAACCCAATAGCTCCATCTCAGACTCCACAGGCCTCAGTTAGCACGTTAAAGGTTAAATTTCATGACAGTACAAAGCCTCCTCTCTTTAGAAAGAACATGGCAGCCAAGCTGTCCTTTAGACAGACGAGACCAAAGTGGAGACGTAATGCACAGCGTCACATTTGGAGAAAACCAAACTCCTCATACCAACTGTCAGCACGGTGGTGGAGGGGTGATGATTTGGGCTTGTTTTGTAGCCACAGGAAATTGGGCACCTTGCAGTCACTGAGTCAACCATGAAAACCACTTTATACCAAAGTGTTCTTGAGAAAAATGTGAGGTCATCTGCCCAACAGCTAAAGCGTGGCCAAAATTGGGTTATGCAGCAGAACAATGATCTTCATTTACAAACAGTAAATGAAGGTCATTGTCAAACACAAATCTGTGCATGGATGGTTCATACAAATGTTTCATGCACAAATCAGTGATTTTTGTACCTAAATTTTTTCGTGCTTTACAAGCAAATTTTGAACTGCCTCTGACATGGGTATGAACAAAGGAAGGGCTGGCTGTCTTTTAACTTTTAACACTACTAATACTACTAATAATAGCAATAATAATATTTTAATTATTGCCTTTTATTTACAGTTTTCTAAAATAACACGAGCACCAAAATGCTCAGAACTACAGTTTTTTAAAAAAAAAAGGAACGTAAAGAAAACAAAATACTAAATGGAAATATTTAACCTTTTATTTAAAATATTCCAGTATTCCACATCTCATCTTTAATTATTTTTTTTTTTACCAAATATAATTTCATATATCATTCCTGGATGTCCTCACTTCCAGTCTAATTTACTGGGACTATCCCACAGATGCCGGAGAATCTGGATTTTGTTTTTTGTTTTTTTTTAATTGAAGTGAGTTTCTCATCTCAGGCTGAGAGCTAATGTGCTCCTTTTTTCTTCTTTTTCTTTTAGTCTTTTTTTCATATCAACTTTGACGTCCAGATTTTTTTTTTTTTTTTAGCTTGAGCCACAGTGAGCATCTCAGGAGCAATGATATTCAGCACCCTCTGTTGTTTCAGCTTTTTTCACCTTCACCTTGAGGTAAACGTGGTTCCTCATATAGAGAAATGGGGCCATGGCAGTGTGCAGATTGCACATGTCTGGTGCCTCAGATTGTATGTATGTTAATAAATCAGAGTCAGTGGTAAGAACAAAATAAACCAGGGCGTACATTTCATAAATCTGATGGCAATTTTGCATACGCACGTGTTTTTTGTGCAAGTTAAGAACGTTTCCATGCACATATTTTTAAATGAGGGACGTTAATCCCAATCGCAGCAGCAAATCTACAGCAAAATGTCCGAAAAAGAAAAGAATCAAGGTGTCTCAGTGGTCCGCTCAAAGTCCAGACTTCAACTTGATTGAAATACAGTGATGGGGGCTTAAGAGAGATGTCCACAAACAAATGACTGCAAACCTCAATGAACTGAAATAATGTTGTAAAGGAGAGTGGGCCAAAACTCCTCCACAAAGATGTGAGAGACTGATAGTCATACCAAAAACAGTTACTTCAAGTTGTTGCTGCTAAAGGTGGTTCTGCAAACTGCTGAATCATGGGGTGTTCTTGGGTTTTCACACAGGGTTTCTGCATTTTGACCTTGTTTTTGTGAAATAAATGGCACTGTGTATTATGCCATGTTTTGGTTTTCGTCTCAGGTTATGTTTACATAACTTTAAGACATGCAAAGACTAGATATTTGTTATTTCCTGATATGTAAAGCCTAGAGCTGACAGAGGGTGAACTTTATTTTTCTACCATTACTGCAGGTATTTCTTTTTACTGAAAAAAATTGTCAACTTTAACTATTGCATCTAAAACTCCCTTACTGATGTTGACTGATAACTTAGGAATATAAAGATGGTGGTGACACGTGCCTGCTTAAAAAAAATAAACACTGGATAAAGAAGAAGAAGTCTGTGCCACAGACTTCTCAACCCATTTTCATTATCAGCAGTGACATGTTTCAGTGTATGGACTATTTTTTTCTTTTACTTCAGCTTGATGTTAATCAGTGCTACAAGGAATGTCAGTTCTCAGCACGCTGCAGTCATTCTGCAACTGTGACTCATTCGGTATGTTTGAGTAACTCCAACAAGTGTCTGCGTTGTTGTTGTTTTTTTTTTCTTTTCTTCTTCTTCTATAAGTGACTAACAGGAAAAACATTAAAAATTTTTCCGCAAAATTCCTTTGAATATAAGTTCTGCATTTTTGGAAAATGAAAGGAAGTTTTTATCAAGACTCAAAAGCAAATGAAAAGCAAAGCAGTCATTATATAACACTGTTGCACTATGGGAAACAGGAAGCATACGAAAACCACATGTTCCCATGCAAATTTGTTTTAACTTGGCTTGTTAGCATGGCTTTGAAGCCCTGGTCAGCGTGGTGCATTCATGTTATCAGTGTGTGCATTTGTGTGTACTGCTAGAAGACATGCTGTGCAGGCACAGATCTATTTTTATTGCGGTAACGTTGTGGGGATTCATCTCTAACGTGTTAACCATTGTTTTAAAGCAGGTGCAGTTACTTTCAGGTTGAAGTTAAGCAGCCTCTGCATGCTGACATTAAAATTATAACAAACTTTGCAAGTGCTCCGACAAATTGAGCCTAAAGTAAGATGGAGTAAAAATTTCAACTAGTGTGTAAATAAGGTTTTTTTTTCAATATGCGAATAAGATGTTAAACATACACTAATTTGCATATTATGAGATCAAAAATAGGAAAAAAAGCCCAGTTTAAAATTCTTGCTTTGTATTTTTGACATTAGAGTCAAAAGATTTTGCAGATGGAAATTTATAGTTTTTTAAAATCAGAAAAAAATCACCAGAAGAAAATCATTTTTCTGTGTTTTTAGGAAGAAAATCTTCTATAGATATGTATTTCAAATGTATATAAACAAACTCCTCTGGATCAAATCCTTCAGAATACAGAAGTGGAAAGTTTGATATTGAGGGGGAAAAAAGAGCACTTTTTAATATCCAAATTTAGTATCTAATTAAACATGTCCTATTTTGCGTGAATGAAAAACCTTGTAAAAATAAATATCTAAATGTGTTTTTGGACATTTTGTAGAAGCAAAACAGCCGTTAGTGTCTCTGACATGAGTCATTTTACAAAAACTGGCATCCTGATTTGACATTGGTCTGATATATGCGCTCAGATCTGGTGTTTTTCTATTCATATTTATTTTACTGTGGCATTTCCTAATGCTTCAGGCTCATCCTTTCCTTCCAATTAGCCAAGCAGTTAATTTAATCTTTCAGTTGCAATTTAAGTCCTGTGCATTTAAAAAAAAAAAAAAGAAGTTTTTTCCTCTGTCAGGAAAAGGCAAGAAAGAACTGCTGTTTACAGAAACAGGGTTGTTTGTTGAGAGGATAGTTTAACATAATGAATCCAGTAATAGAAAGTGCAGAGACAAATAGGAAGGAAATGCAACAGAGAAGGCAAATTAACTCTTTAATTACTGAACTACAGAGAGACTACAGATGAGCACAATTATAACCAGTAACTTAGGGCAGTCAATAACCAACATTCACCCGAACGCACCTCTGTGTCATTTCAGCTCCGACATTTGATAAACAAATTATTTCAGTGGTAAAAGTTTTTCCCCCCTGTTCATCCTCCCTCCTGAGGGCATGGACTAACCCTTCCAGACCAGACTACTAGTCACAACTGTACACTGGTTTTCTGAAGCCCATAATATGTTTCCTGGAGTTTGTTCAAAAAGCTGCTTCAAAGCTCCAAACTGACACAACAGAAACAAAGGGGCATTGCACCTATTTTAGCTTCCCTGCACTGGCTATCTGTAAATACAGGAAAAAAGTTATAAAGCCAGTTTTCTAGTCTGTAAGCCAAGCAGTGGTCGACATCTAAGTACACTACTTGCCCCTTACTGTAATGCTATATTTCATAGAAAACGACAGATTTGAACTGTCCCTCAGTCGTGACTGTTGCAGCCCTCCATCACAAATGTTCCCCCTCCATCTATACTTTTAAGAACAATCTTAAAACATATGCATTTTAGTTACATTTTTACCATTTGAGGGTTTACTATTTTAATAAAATTTTATATATTATTTTAACAATCAATCTTGCATTTTTTTTAAAAAATTCTGTTGTCAAGCAACAACACTGAGACTTTATTCAGTTCCGGTTAAAACATAAGACTGAGACATTACCCGTATTATTCTCTTGCTATGCTCAGCCAATTTATTAGGTACACACACTTAAAGCTAATTAGTCAAATTCCGCAGCATACGTAAAACATTCTCAAAGGTTTTATGTATTCTGAGTTTGTGTCACAATTTTAAACACATGTTGCTTTCCAAAATAATCATGTGACAGTGGAATCAAAACCTCCCTAAATCAGTTTCTATGTCCAAAGAGAATTTGTTGCAAATTTTTATGTTAGATTGCTTTAGTTTTCACCCGGTGGCCACCATCCACATTTTAGCAACCCAGTCATCCTAGTTATGTGCGTCAAATATTATAGTTATCAGCGTCTTGAGTTAAGTAACATCATGTATTTCCCCTATCTGATTGTGATGGGTTAAATATGATTTCATTCTGACTCATGAAAACCAAAACCTATGGTGCTGATTAATAGCACAAATGACTTTTTAGGGGGGAAAGTTTTATTCTAGTCAACACATGTTTCACTAATTGTTAAAGTTAGTGCTTTTTCTCTATTTGTGCACTACATTGTTTTTGTTTTTTTTAAAGGACACACTGAATCTTACATTTTCAGATCTGAAAATGTAAGATTCCCACTTTTATTTGTGGTCTTAAATGTGACACAAACTTGTGGCCTTGTCATTTTGACTTCATGCACCATTTTGCTGCACACAGAAGAAGTTACAAGTATCCTGGTGAACTCTCGTATGTAAAATTTTGGACGAAACTTGTTTTTCGTTCCCACTTCTCTGTGGAGAAATGCTCATATAGCACCACAAAAAGCCACATCTAAAAGTTTTACTTTTGTTCTGCTCAGATTTGCAGCTGTTTTTGCACATTCATACAGAAACAACAGCACTGAGTAAGCCATTAGTCAGGGTCTTTCACTCTGATGTGTTTATTTCTGTAAAAACCTACAGAATATGGTGTCTTTTCTCACTCCTCTTTTGCACATGCAAGCCTAAAAAGCAAACAGATGCCAGCTATAAATCACTGCTGAGTATTGTGTTGACTATTATATTCGTAGATTCATTGAGGCAATTGAGGTTTCTGAGGGATTTTCAGGGAGAAAAAAAAACACATTTTTGTCACTTGTTTTGCCTAAAGGTCAATTACTGAAATCAGTCAAATACACAAACATGTTCCACACCTGCTGTTTTAAGTATAAAAGTCTGTATGCCTTGAAACACCTGAATTGCAAGTGTATGCATGCACTTCCTCTGCATGCTGTTCTCCGGTGGCTTCATCTAACAGTGCTCTGCAGTGGCACACATTTAATAATTAAACACTATACAAGAACGCATATTGTGCTCACTTTCCACTCTACGGTTGTCTACATGTTTTTCAGTATTGGCTTTGTGTTTGTTTATTTAGCCATCAAGGAGAAATACAGCGACTGGACCGACTTTCTCATTCAGGACCTGACGGGTGCCAGGACAGCACCGGCCAACCTCCTAGAGGGGGTGAGTGTGTATTTACATCGACAATGACACATGAGAGAGTTTGTGATATTTTCTTCAATTTTGAAAAATCTTATTGTAATGATCCCTAATATGGTCATCTAAGGCCCTACCCCTCCATCTGGACAAATCCTAAGTTTAAGTTTAGCAATCGACGTTAAACAGTATCTCTTAAAAATTTAGAAAATTTCAAAGTCAGAAATCAAAAATCCACCTCCCTTATTTTGTAGAGTCTTTCCTAAAGAGTATTTGTGCCAAGTTTCAGAAGATGATATAAAGCAGAGGCCAAACAGAAGGCCAGATCCTGCTAGCCAAAATCCACAGGGTCCAGTCAGGCCCACTGGATTTGCAAGTGTAAAACATTGCAGAGAAGTCGTTAATAATTCCAGATGTTCAATAAAATGAGTCGTTATTCCTGCTGCAGTGATGCCAGCATTACTGCAGAGGAGTTTAAAGTATTTCTGGATCTTAAAAGTTAGTTATTCAAAATCTCGACGTGTAAGGGTTTTCTTCCTTCACATGACTGTAAATTGTAGTGCACATGTATTGAGACATATTGTTGAAATTATCTCAAATCAGGTACTTAATCATGGTGTTCTTTAATAGTTTATAATGTATGGCCTCTCCACCCACCATGTTTTCCAAAAGAGAATCTGATACATTAACTCAGCATACGGCATTATCATGTGATTTAATAGGATTTCACGGAATCTGAAATGATTGTCTTGCACTGAAGACCTCTAAAAATATTAAAAAAGAAAGAAAGGAAGAAACCTGGCACCTTCTCTAACACTGTCAGAGCAGGTAAATCAAAGTGTTTTGGCAGGTTTGGAGATTTTTATCCTAATTAACACTCAAAAAACAAGAGCTTGTTGTCATTCTCGACATTCCTGAGAGCAGGCTAATTAACAGGCCCGGATGCCTGTGTGATCACGTAAAAACTTTGGATTGAACTCGAGGAAACAGTTTCATTTTCAAGCTCTATAAGCTCAACTTCCCCTTTTGATACCTTTTCCTCTGATCTTAATGTAATAGTAACACACAGAAGGTCTTCCCACTGAGGTTTAATTTGATCATTATGCAGCTCTGTGACCAGTATTCCTTATTTTTATTTTTTGAATCAATAAGAAGTCTCTCTGTCTGTCCCCTTTAGCCTCTACGAGGTAAGAACACAGTGGATCTGATTGTCGACGGATCAGTCTTGGAGCTTCAGGACCTTTCAGACCCTTACCTTTACTGGCCTGTCCGAGTCATCCAGAACGTTGGAGGGAGGCTCCGTCTGCGGTATGCTGGCATCTCTGAAGAGTACCATGATCATGACACCTGGCTGTTTTACCTGGATGTCAGGCTCCGGCCCCTCGGCTGGGCCCAAGAGAACCACTTGACCTTAGAACCGCCAACAGGTGAGAATCTAATAGGTTTGCACCTTTTCACCTTTTACATTCAGCCTGGAGCTGGTGTGGTGGCATTACTTCATGTTACAAGTGGTGCTTTTAACATAACCCACTTTAAGTGGTGATACTAACTATCCTGTATTATAACTCTGTCTGTCACTTTACTTAAACGACTCAAAGTTTAGACAAAGAGAAATTTAAAGTTTCCAAAAACTATATAAAGATATGGTGGAAAGGTTCATTAAAAACAAGATGGCATGCTGGGCTTAAATGTTTAATCAGCTGCTTGGAAATGAGGAGACGAATTATTGTGCATTTAATTCTTAAATCGTCAGTTTGTTTGTTTGTTTGTTTGTTTGTTTTCCTATAGATGGAAACATAAAGACAAATTCATTACCATTAATTTTGCTCAGTAACTATCATAAAGCAGTTTTATGTGTTTTTTAGGTTTAAGGAAAAAAAATGTTAAATTTATCTCTGTCACCTAGAGCTCAAATCTATGAAGAGCACCTCCAACTGGCAGCAGGCGCTAAAGGATGCTCAGCTCGATGGACAGAACAGTCCATTACCTCTGGAGGTGTTCAAGGTGAGTCACCGCAGCCTGCAAGACAGCCAGATTGGGGTGAACTATGGCTAATTTATGATTTCAAAAGACAATAGTAACACTTTATTTTACATCTCCAGGAAGTTATGTTACTGGGTACCAATTATAGGAAAAAAGAAATGCCCTTGAACTCCAGTTAAATTTCAATAATTGTATATTCATTCATCCATTTATTATTAAAAGTCTATCTGTGGAACTTTTACATTTTCATGTTCAGCTGACCTTCTGTGCACTAAATAAACCATTTAGGAGGATAAAGGGGGGAATTAATTGGAACTTTACCAGCTGAACTCTTGTTTCCAGCAGGTCATTTGAATATTATCCATCCCAATTTAAAAAAAGAAAGAAGGAAATGATGTACATTCAAGATAAAGAGCCAGAATAAATTATGATTAAGCTCATCTAAGTTAGCATTAAACTGTGCTTTTCATACAAGCCGATGCACTCTTGCAGGGCTTCACAAATGAAAGTGTAATTTATTAACCTGCCATCATTTGCATTAATAGGGAAGACTCTTTGCATCAACACATAACCATTTATCCCGTGTCCTTCTGTTTTATTGCATAACTAGAATGATTTTGTGTTGGGCTCACAGTGTTGCCAAAGTGTGGATGATGTCCACCTAATGCTGTGTTTGAACGCCTCCTGCAAAGACACAGATGACTGAAGCTAATGTTGGGCCTTCATGGTGCTCTGCACAAGCCAGAGGGTGCAGAAACTGAAATTAATTTCTATGGGACAGATGAGTAAAAGTGCGAAAGAAAAATCTCGACAATAAAGAGATTAAAATGACCAAAACAGACCACATGACGCAGAAAAGGCTGGAATAAATCGAGCTGACTCACTTTCAGGGGAATAAGAACAATAGTAATGGCAAAGAGTCACAGCATTGCCTGTAACATAATATTAGAGTTTATCATGTGTCATCACATACAACAGAAAAAAGCTGCAGAGAAGGCCTGAGTATGTTTTTCTTGTGAAACCAAGAGAGTACCGTGTGATACAGGAAGTGCTGATTACACTTTGAGTCAGTTTGAACAGACAAAGCAAAAACAAAGAGAGAAATTACAGGAAACTCAACCTTATCAACACCAAATCCAATGCAAAATGATGCCATTATGCTAGAACAACAATGTGTATGTGGCAGACGGAATAAAGCAAAAATTAACATTTAATTCATTCTGATGATCGCCAGCAGCCTGAATAAAGCCTCGCTGAGTGCTTCATTCATTATAGGGCCACCCAGCAGGGTCTGAATGACCTACATGGTCGTGTATGTGTGTGTGTGTGTGTGTGTGTGTGCGCGCGTGTGTGCGTGTGATCAAAACTAGAGCACATTTATCTAAAAATCTTGACTTTACTGTGTCAGGACCATGTAGACCTGCCCAAGCACTCCTTCAAGACGGGTATGAAGCTGGAGATGGTTTCTCCATGGGAGCAGCTCCAGATCTGCCCTGTTTCTGTCACAAAGGTGAGTCACACAGAAATGCTCTGAAAACAATGGCTTATCTACACTAAAAAAACAAAACAAAAGAGCATTCTTCAGCTGCTGTTATTACTGTGGCATTGGATTTTTAACATCATTTTTCCAAGGAGAGTCTTTGTTCCGCATGACTGGAATCAACTGGAAAGTTTCTCAGACATGGATAGTAAATATTCTGTTCCACGACTAACCAAATAGGACCAAGAAGGAACTAAAATACTGATGTTTCATCTTAATTTTCTAAACATATTTTGCCTGCATTTTTTATTTGTTTTTTTTTTTGTTGTTTTTTGTTTTAATTGGGTGTGTCGAGTTGAAATCGCACACATATTCAAAGCTGGAACTTAGCTAATTGTTGTTTTTCAGAGTTGAAGCCATTGGATAATTCAGTAATATTCACACTCAAATTTTAAGTATTCTCTTAATACAATCAATATACTTAACCTTAAGGTGGGGAGAGTAGCAGCAACATCAGGCATCAGTGACAGCAGGTCTATTATTAAGGTCGACACAGCATGAAAAGGAGCTGGGGTGGAGGTGGGTTGCAGAGCGGCTTGCAGGTGGAACAGAAACTGTAGGCAGGCTAAAGCAGATTTGAGATTTGCTATGCTCAATTTTAGGGTTTTAATTTGATAATTTAACAACACTTCTTGTTTCACAGGACAAATCGAGCAATTCATAAGACAGGGAGACAGGTGTGACATAAGAATGGTTGTGCATTACCCATGATGCACCTTCATACTATCTTTTTTACATTTGTTGTGTCCAAGCATTAAAAGATGGAGAATAAATTGTTGCACTAGAAGGACATTAAACACTGTCCTTCGGTTTCCTCTTCAGGTCTACAATGAGATCTACTTCCAGGTGATGCTGGATGATCTCTCTGTTGATGCTAAGCCACGCTTTGTGGTGTGCCATGCCAACTCGCCTGGCATCCTGCCCGTCCAGTGGTGTATGAAGAACGGTGTGGGTCTGGAGAGGCCTCTGAGCTACGAGGGCCAGGACTTTGACTGGGCTGACTACCTGAAGCAGAGCGGGACTGAAGCAGCTCCTGACGCCTGCTTTCCTGATGTAGGAAACTAGAACAGTCCTGATGTTAAAAGATTTGTTTACTGCTTTGATGGTAGTGTGTTTAGGAAGCTGTTTTTCAGCAGGGCTGCTGCAAATATTTTAAAACCAGATTCTCCAACAGAACCATACCAAATGTATGTCATTTCATCTCTACCACAAATTAATATTACAATCTGAGTCAGGAAACACTCCCTTGAAAAGTGCATCCCTGCACTTTGCAGACCATGGTGTTATCATTATGTCCAGCATCACCAGGAACAGGCAACACAGAAGCAGAGACAAAAGACTCAGTTGATGCTGATTTTATGATTTCATTTGGGTCTCGTCTGCTTTAATTTCCATTGTCCTGAGCTCAAAGGTTTTTCAGCACATCCTGCAAGTTACCTCAAAATTGTTACTTGCAGTGGGAAGCCATTGCCTGTACTTTCACTGCTCTAATTGTCTTGAGCCCCGCTATACGTGTATATTACAGAATTCTGTGCTGTCCCAATCACACTGCAAGCTTTGGGAACAAAAGAAGCTTGCACCAATGAGATCCAATCAGAAAATGCAAGAAATTACGCAGAATAGTGTCTGACAGTGTATTCTGCTCTGGTCGGCTGCTAAAAAAATACAGTTTTAAAACCTGAAGCTGCTGCATTTGGATGATGCAACAGAAGTTGTTCTGCACTTGCAAGTCTTTCAGCTTTATATCATTTCTGTTTTTAAAAAATTTCTTTATGTCAGTATCACTCAAAGAATGAGCTGCATTTCATTAATGCTTTATATTTTTAGGTTAACTTAACAGTTGACACTGTACAGTGAGACATATTGTAAACAGGAAATCATTAGACCCATCTGACACAGTTTACATGCATTGAACCTGCAAAATCCCTGTTACAGCACCTTGTTTGAAGTCCTTCAAGGGGAAAATAAGGGTTAAATCAGTTTGAAGGTCTTGTAATCTGAACCTGGCTTTAGGTTACCTCAGGTCAGATCCTTGCTCTGAATGTAAAATAAACTCTCCCTATTTCACTGTCTCTCTCCCTTCTACCCTTGTGTGTGTGTATGCGTGTGTGCATGTATGTGTTCAGGCATGGCAGAACAGAGGCTTTGCCAAGGACATGTGGCTCGAGGCAGTGAACCCTCACCGGCCGGCGGAGGTGTGTGTGGCTCAGATCACGCAGGTCAGAGGACGCCTGCTGTGGCTCAGACTGGAAGGTACATACGTCTCAGTGTGTGCCTGTGTGTGAGTGTGTATATGCAGTGAGGATTAAGTGTCAGGGACTCCTGCTGTGCCTCAGAGTGAAGATAAAAGGGGGGGAAAAAAAGCAGTCTGTATATGTGTGACAGTTCCCTCACCCCTACTTTCCCTCTGCTGTCTCCCCGTCTCCAGGTGTGCCGAAGCCTCTGTCAGAGTGCATCGTGGACGTCGAGTCCACGGACATCTTCCCTGTCGGCTGGTGCGAGGCCAACGCTTACCCTCTGACCCCTCCAATCAAACCTGTCTGTATGTACACAAACAAATATACACAAATGTAAATTTGCCAGACAGTGACAGCTTAACACGAAGTCTCTGATTCCTTCTGCAGGCCAGAAGCAGAAGAAGATAGCAGTGGTCCAGCCAGAGAAACAGTAAGAAGCACAACATTACACAAACTGAAAGTAAAACCAACAATGTGGACTTTGACTATAGACTTGATCTCAAAGATGGACACAGCATCCGGGTTTCAAATCCTTTCTAATGGCCACCAGGGTGACTCCTCTCTTTGCACAAACGTTTATAAGAAAAGGACCCGATTTCTCACTTGATCTATGGCCTTAGTGAACACCATGCTGATGTGTACTCTTAATCACTAGTTTCAAGTCTTATTTAATACCGCATGATTTTAAATTTGTCACTTATACTCTCAGTTAGGATGCAGAAGGGTGTGATTTTGGGACTATGTTATGATTGACAAGTAGTTACTCTATGAGCAGGCAGTGCCCTTTAGTTTCACAGTCAGATCTGCAGCACCCTCATGATGTCTGGTTTCAAAAGATGGGACACCTGAAGTTCATCAGTCACTGGTTAAGACTGCAGTGGCTACCACCGTCTTTTATGTACAGTCTATGAGTTGGATGAATGTGCTGGTATTCCCCTCACAAAGCAGTGTGTTATACGACTTTGAATTCTTTGTGCTTTTATTTTGACAAACCCTCAATTTTTTACCCTTTTGGATCTCAGAAATGTAGTTTAAAATGATGTGTTGGAGTGATGATGGGGAAAGGGATTTAGTAGCACAATTTCTAACATAGCTATTCCTACTACTATTTGTCAAAGTGATCATTTCATTTTCTCCTTGTGTGCCCATTCCTCTCTCATTAAAACTGAGCCTAAACACATTTTCCGAGTGTTAGAAAACAGTTAAACTGCAGATGAAAGTGAAACAGTGGCTGCATGTATCTGTAACCTGAAGACCGCTGTTATCGGTTTAATTTCAGTGTGGTCAGAAAAACTGTATCATTTGTGGGTTTTTGGTTTCTGTCCTTTACCTGTGAGGCCAAAAAAAAAACAAAAAAAAACAGTACAGGGTTCTTCAGAGAAACCCTGAAGGGTTTTCTTTGTCTCTGTCACTCAAACCCATTAATTGAAACTGTGGCTTTTTTAGGGCAGAAATTGCTTTCCTGGGGCACTGATTGATTTTGTTGACGAATGGCATGTTATGCTGTTTGCTGTCGGGAGCGAGAGAGGGAGCGGCGGTCAGAGAGCAGGAGAAATATGAGGTCTTCAGCTGCACTTTGTCAGCTCACTCATCTAACCACTAATCCCATTTTGTACCTTCAGGAGAATCCTTTCATCAGTACCCCCATGTACACCCCCTCCACCGCTGAGCCCCCCGTAGCTTCCCGACACTTCCGTTTCTAATTTGAAACTGAAAGCGGTTGCTGCTGTGCAGATTGATCGGCTGAATTGACTTCTCTGTTTCCTGTTTGATTAGATCCCTTGGATAATTTTATTGATTAGTCTGACTGGATTGATTGCGTTTTCCTGCAGGTTTGCTCCGTCCCAGCCTGTTGAGATGAGTCCTGTCAACCACTGCCAGCCTGCCGCCTTGGATCCAGGTAATCAAAACCCACATTACACATGATTTATGTGTGGTGATTAATGCAGATGAGCTGATGCTATGACGAGGGTTAAAGGGAAACCCCGCTCTTTCTCCACTCTGAGTTTCAGTAAATAGATATGTGTGACTGCTGGCAAGATCTGCTCTCTTTCCTTTTTTAAATTTAACATGTTATTTAATTTTATTTCCATAATGCCACAGTTGCTTCAAGGTCCTGTGGTACTGCTGTATAGATATATAAAACGTCCTCATGTGACAAAACTATCACTTACAGCGATATTATATTAAAACCTGTAGGGGCTGATCAGGGATTTCCCCACCAGTTTGACTTATAGTCATTTCATGCATCCTTTCAGGTGAAATGTTACAGTGAATGCAAGTTATCACTTGCAGTGAAGAAGAGGAGGAAAGAGAAGGGGGGGAGGGGTATTGTGGGCAGGGAAGGCAAATAAGTTGTAATAAACTAGTTAAAGTACAGGTATTTCTTCAAAGACACAAAGGTGTGGATAACGTGTAATTTTCTACTTCTAAATCCTGACAGCACTGAAGTGATTGTATTTCTCTCTAAAAACCTCAGAAACAGTGTCTAACAGGTACTTATGATGGATGGCATTACCTAGACCTCCAGTAACACTGTGAGTCATTTAAGCCTAACCTTGGAGACATTTTTCACAAGGATATGTCCTTCAGTGCACACATTAAACAAATGTGTTGGACTGCTCTCTTTCAGTACTGCTAATATTGCAGTATTGCTAAATGTAGAAACATCCTGTCTAAGAGTAATGCTGAAAAAAAAAATAGTTCAAGCATTTGTTACTTCAAGGCTGGAATGTTGTAAATTATTATCAGGCTGCTCTAAAAGCTTCCTGAAAAGCCTTCAGATGATCCAAAACACTGCAGTAAAAGTAAAAACAAGAACTACAACGAGGATCATATTTCTTCCGTATTCTCTCTTCTTCTCTTCATTGGCTCCCTGTTAAATCCAGAATTGAGTTTAAAGTCTTTATCACATAAAAAGTCCTGCGTGATCAGGCTCCATCATATCTTAAAGATCTCTTAGTACCATATTATCCCAGCAGAGCACTTCGCTCTCAGACTGCTGGCTTGTGCTTCCTAGAGTAGAATGGGAGGCAGAGCCTTCAGCTTTCAGGCCCCTCTTCTGTGGAACCGCTCACAGTTTGAATTCAGGAGACAGACACCTTCTCTATTTTTAAGATTAGGCTTAAATCTTTCCTTTTTGATAAGATTATAGTTAGGGCTGGATCAAGTGACCCTGAACCCTCCCTTAGTTATGCTGCAATAGACTCAGGGTGCTGACAGGAGTGCTTCTCCACTCCTGGTGTGCTCAATAGCATCTCATTAAGTGTTTTTAATCTCTCCCATAGTTGGTGTTGTGCACTTGTCTCTTCTGTTTGCTCTATTTTTTTCCCTCTTCTCTTTCTCCTCATCCTCCACCCAATCAACCCCTGCCAAAGCCTGGTTCTGCTGGAGGTCTCTGAGTTAAAGGGGAGTTCTTCCTCCCCACTGTCACAAAGTGCTGCTCATAGGGGATCGTCTGATTGTTGGGGTTTTCTCTCATATATTGTGGGTCTTTACCTTACACTGTAAAGCACCCTGAGACAACTGTGGTGGTGTGTAAATAAAACTGAATAAACTGTTAAATAAAATAAAATGTAATTGATTAAAGGAAACCAAACCAGAGAGCAAATTTATTAAATTGACCCATGATTTACATTAATTAATCATAATGATACACTCACACCACAATGAAAAATTGCATAATTCCTGATTATTATACTCCTTTTAAGGTTTGTTTTTCAGATGTCATTATGTGAGCTCAGTATTCAATCAAAACTAGCCCACAAACCACCCGATACTCAGAGTTTACGTGTGACGAAGCGCACATCATGACACCGCTGCTGTACTTGGTGATCTAAGCATAAATAAATTATTTGATTTAAAGTATGGATTTTTATTTTTAGACATTCATGTAATTTTAATGTAATTTAAAACAGGTTTACCCAACCAGCAGACTATAAAAATTCAGTCCACAGGAGCATTTCCAATCACCTAGCTCAATTCACAGGAAAACTACCTGCCGACTCTGAGCCAGGACTGCACCTATCGATTATTTTAGTAATCATGTATTCTATCAATTATTCCATTAATTAATCGAGTAATCGGATGAGAAATACTTTTGTCTTATTGATGAGAAATAATAAATATTCAAAAGAGAAAACACAGTTCTTTTAAAAAGAACTGCTCATTGGTTTCCATATGAGAAATTGCAGTGTTTTAATGCTTTGACTGCATACAACATCTGTCAGAATAAAATAAACCCTTTATTGTATTTATGTCCCAAAATAAAAAAAATAAAAAAAAACATTTTCTTAAATGTAAAAATGTAAGGCTTTCTTACCTTAAGGGGAAGCAAAAAGAGTTCAGACAGTGTATCTCCTGGATGAGGTAGATTTGGTGTGTGTGTGTGTGTGTGTTTAGGTGTGTGTGTCTGTAAGCTCTGAGGGTTAAAGGAGCATAAAGAAAAGCGAGCATACATTCTCAGAGCTGAGATTTGTCCTGCGCTTTGATGCAGCATTCCCTGCTATAGAAAACAGACGTGCTGATGGTGCACATGTTAATAAGTAATGTTAACAATAACTCAGTGTCCAACCTAACAGCTCAAGGTCAGTGCCTCAGAGTTTTACTTTCCCGTGTATATTTTTACAGGCCTACTTTTATTTTTAGATTGAAAAAAATTTGTATAATAATTTGTTTTATGTTTATATTATTCTAAATCTGGAAAAATAATGTTTCTAAAGCTTTAAAATAAACATGACCTCGTATAGCCCATGCTCCCCTTTAGACTCACTCCTGCTTGCTGCAGCTGCCCCCAATTTAAACATTGTATCAGACTAAGTTAAGCGTCATTTGCATATTCTGTAGTTTCACTGTAGATTTTTCATTGTGTAAAAAAAACGGCGGTGGCTGGTAGCAGCTACAAAGTTCTGTCTTCATCACGGTGATGCTTGTTGAACTGGAGGTTTGATGAAGGGCTTCCACCGTCTTTTTCCCGGTAATGGTTTTAATGGTGATTATGGAAACGAGCTGGTGTTTTGGACACCAGAAAAACATTTTCTTCGACTCCACCTGAGCTCACGTCTCGGTAGCGGCTCCGCCTCCTTGCTCTTCACTGTGTGTAGACAGATGTACATTGATCTATGGCGGCATTATCTTCGGTGTGGTTGTTGTATTATCAGTCTTTTTGTTGAGAAATTTGTTGTGCATGGGCTTAATGTTGTAATACTACTTATTCACACGTGCTGCTAGATACGTTTCTATTGCAGGTCTGTTTTTAGTCACAAATGTGTGTGAAACACTCGCTGTAACACAACTGATGGCTACACAGTTCAAACGAAGCATTTAAGCAAAAAAGAAAAAAAAAAAAAAGCATCGAGAATTTTTATAATCGAGCTATTCAAGTTACTCATTGAATTGTTGCAGCCCTGCCCTGAGCACACGAACAGGGAATTAGACAGGCGTTGTTATTGGCTCGAGTTAAAATCTGTGTTTCAACATCCATGGTGTTAATGAATCACTGGGAACAGGAAAACCGTTTGGGAAGTCAGTCAGTGATGGTGGAAATATATCCTTGTAATGATTAAAAAGCATTGGCATCAATATCAGTGATTCCAACCCCGTTCTGATTTGTTATTGTATCACAACCACAGTTTTACTTTATCAACTACTCCTAGTTGTTATCGTGGTTGTAGCTACGTGGATTTCCTTTTATTGTTCTCCTTCCGTTTCCCCTGAAGTCGAAAAAGGGGAAAAATAATTTCTTTATAAAATGATGTCTTCATATTTTAGCCTTTTCTGTTCTGGTTAATTTGTGTCGAGTCAGAAATGTTAAAGAAATGTTTACCTCCACTAGAGAAAGCAGTTACAACAAGATGCAACCTGTGCCTATATTTTACACTTTGGCTCATTAAGTTAAGTTTCATTTCCTCCTTAGTGAACATCCCCCCCCCCCCCCCTTATAAGCCATATTCTACGTATGCAAAGTATGCATGTAAAGAATGTTGTTACACAGGAAATCCCTATTTATCTCTAACGCATTAAAGAGCCAGAGCATTTCAGTTCTGCCAAATGTTATTGTAGCTGCCCCGGGACTACTCTGTGCTTGTTTGGCTTTTTATCAGCTGGAGCAAGAAGGCTACACCCACAAACAAATCCTTAGAGCCAGAAGTGCAGCATTCTTTTCTAACCACATAAACCTTAATGTGTTTATAAAGTGAATCATTAAAAATTACTTTTTTTTAAAATTTACTTATCTTGTGTTTCTAGTTTTCTATTGCACAACTTAAAGGGAATCTATTGTGCTCATTCCAGTTTCATATTTGCATTCTTGGAATCTACTAAGAGTGGTCACAATTTTAAATAATCTTTTAAATATGCTTATTTATTTGTACTGGACCTTAGTGTAGCACTGTTCATCCACCATCTCAAACAAGCTGCTTCATCTCCTTTTAAGACAGGTTTTTCTTCTGATTGGCTGCCCCTCATAAATAGCTGTATACCTGAGATGACCATATTAGGGATATCCCCTCCCTATGACATCATAGAGATCCTAGAGTTAAAAATGTCAGATAGGAAGGAATGTTTAGAGCAGTCTGAAGGCTGTGCAGCAAGACTGTTCAGCAACATCTCTATTAAAGCAGGCGGTTTTTTGTGTGGATTCAGTTCTACAGTGCAACTGACAGATAAATGTGGGTGTATTATGTTTCATTTTCACTTGCCTCCATGTCTGAAATAACCGAACTTAACTGGGGTTTTCCTCAATGCCACTGTGGCCCAAGGGAATTCACCACAAAGCTTCATCTCTCCAAACATCAGTAAATGTGAAATATCAACAAGGCCGGTGGGATTTAATCTGAAATGTAGAAAACAGCCAGGTAATGCGCGTTTTTAAAAAAAAGAGAATAGTACTTGGGCAATGTTAGGTATATTTCTGGGTGCATTTGTGCAGCCAAAAAATAAGAAATATCAGTAAATAATCTCTGAGCAGAAAATAGATTTTACCAAAATACCACATCCTTCTCTCATGTCCTCATTGTGTGGACAGTGTTTTCTTTTGGGAACAGATACATCTGTAAGCAACATGTATGTTCAAGCACAAAAACAGCAAAGGGGGGGGGGGGGGCATTGTTATCAGGAGAACCTCGTCCCTCTTTAAAAACCGCCCACTCGCTCATGCATATTCATCGCCCTATCTAATTACTATTCGCCCCTGGCAGTGCACTTCCAGGTGCAGACAGTTTTCAGGTGCTGCAGTAAGGGCAGAGAGCAGCATCGTTCATTCGACCCCCTTAGTTCATCTCTTGAAGGCACTGGAGGGGGGGGTTGGGGGTCATGTGAACAGGATGCACTCATGGCCCAGTTTGACTCTGCTCTCACCTATGTGGTGAAATGGTTTGCCACATACTAATGATATAAAGGAACATAAGAATAATAAGGTGGAACAGGAAAACATAGACACCAAAAGTAGAGAGTAAAGAGCATCACAACCTGGAACATTTGATTTCATTGAAGTATTTCACAGACGAGGGTTCCGTTTTCTTCCTTTGTCTTCTCTCTGGTTGGGAGTCGAGGAAAAGCGCTGAGAAACAAAACCGGAGAAAAATAGTTGGGTCATTTCCTTATACTGCCACCGCTGATCAAACCGCAAAACATACAGTCCTGAAAAAGTCGATCAGCTCAGCAGCTGTTAAATCCTGTAAAAGCAATGACCAAATATGTCTTGCAATTTAAATGTTGATGCATATTTGCTGTAACATTGACTAATTAATGTTACTAAAATACTTAAATCTTTTTTTCTGCACCAAAAAAAAAGAAGAATCACCAGGACTGTGATTCAGTTTGTTTGAAGTGAGGTTTCATTTAGTCAAGAATAAAATACCCTTTTTGTTTATCACAAAAGGTATGGCAGATTAATTGCCCTAACTAAATGTGGATAAATCATGGGGCCTAGTCACCCCATTTTGAGCCAGAAACCCCCGAAATGAATCTTAGTTTCTAAAATTGTATTTTGCCGTCTGAGATTTTGTATCTTGAGGGGAAAAAAAAGTTTTTTACAGCAAGTTTGTAAACTCCATTTCAGTGGACAGAGACGACATCATAGGTGTATCCTGGTACTCCGAGTACTGGTGAGTTGGTGCTTCTTAATACCAACTTATCACATTTGCAGTTAGTCCAAAATGCTGCTGCTGGAGTTCTTGCTAGCAAACAGAAACATGAATGTATTTCTTCTATCTTGGCATCATTACATTGGTTACTGCACAGTTCAGGATTCATTTAAATCCTTTTATAAACTTGGAAATGCTTGCATGGGCTTGCCCCCAAGTATCTATCGCAGTTATACTTCACACCGAATGCTTATGTAAGCTGCCTTGGCAGACTGACTTCTGCAGCCAGTCGGTCCTTTGCAAGTTGCAGGTCCGAATCTGTGGAATAGCCTGCTCGTCCAGATCAGTCGGTTTTCATGTGTCAACTAAAAAGTCAGCTCTTCTCTTTAGCCTTTTCAGTTTAGTTGTAAGTTACAGCCGTCTTTCTCTGAACAGTTTATTTTTAATTATTTTACAATTTTAATTTCCATTGTATTCCCTTATTGTCCTGTTATTCTGTTTTTTCCTAATTGTTTTATTTATTACTGTAATGGTTGTACTTAAATGCGCTATATAATTAACTTGACTTGATTATATAAGTGGCTGCAGCCTGCTTCAGCTTGATGCTGACTCGTATCTGAGGAACATTTCCTTTCGAGCAGTTAGGCACACTGACATTCTCCACCAGGAATAATGACATGTTGTGACCCGTGGCTACTAAAACATCAGAAAAAGAGGAGTAATACGTTTACTTTAAAAGCTTCCTTGTACATTCTTTTCTGTTTCTATTTGATTTTTCCAAATTCAATATTCTGTAAAATATCTTTTTAGACTACAGTTGAGGCTAAATCTTTATCCCAGAGAACCAGAAAGATTCAGTTTTGTGTGGATTTCAGAACTCCCACATATTTGTTTTAGATATGCACTTATTTGTTTTAATTATTTTTATTGTTTCAGAATTTGTGGAAGAGATATTTATTGACCTATAGCAATATTACATGTAGCATATTTATTTCTTGCAGTGGTGAGCATCCCTTTTTTCCTTCTTTTCTTCTGTCCTAGGTTCAGCTAATGGAAGATACTGCTGCTCCAAGATTTTTGTCAACCACCGCTGTTTCTCAGGACCCTACCTCAACAAGGGACGCATCGCAGAGCTGCCGCAGGCTGTCGGACCTGGAAAATGCACGCTGGTCCTCAAAGAGGTGGGCTGATGTCAAAGGCAGGAGGGGGGGATACAGAGAGGAGCAGGTTTAATCAAAGAGTTGCACACTTTCAAAGGGAGAGGTGGGCCGACAGAAATTGAAAGAGGGAGGAGGGGAAAAGACGGAGGGCGAGACAGCGATGTCTTGTTAACCACCTGCAGTTTCCCAGCAGCACCTTCATTTTAATGTGAGGAGCTGTCAGTCAGCAGTGTTTACTGCTATACACCGTCACCACCGCTTGGGAAAACAGCCTTTTAATTTCTCTAGAGACAGTGTGTGCTCATGCACTTTATGCAGGTGTGAGAACGCAGTTTTGTCCACAGTTTCTGTGTCTTGCGGCTGTCCTTTCACTTTCACTTGGATCCTCATTTGTGTTTGTTGACTTTTGTCTTAAGTTGTTCACATCAAGCAGGAATTTATTTATCTTTTTTGTTCTGCTTTTGCCTTCAGCTGCTCAGCATGCTGATCAACGCCGCCTACAAGCCTGGACGAGTCCTGAAGGAGCTGCAGGAGCTGGAGGATCAGAGCTGGGACTGCCAAGAGGAGACCCTCAAAGCCAAGTGAGGGGAAAAATACAAAACCAAAAAAAATGGAAAAATGGCAGGGGAACCAACAACGAACATGTTCTTTTCTCATTTCATTTGCTCCACTCCTGTTTTGGTCACGGCCCATTGAATTTCATAATAAATCATCACCATCTCTCCCAAAAGGGCCCAGTGCCGCCCCCCCCCCCCCTCATTTCCTGCAAGACCATCTTTGCTGCCCGTCTTTTATTTTTTATGTTATTTTTTTGTTGCTGTAGTGGTTTGTGTAAGGTCTGCATTTTCATCCACTGCTGGCTGCACAGAGCCAAATTATTCCACAGCTTCAGGCTGCATGCTTGGTGTTTTCTAATCAAAAACTTCCCCATTTTCCCGTCTGAAACGAGAGAGAATCAGGCAGTCATGAGTCTGAGTGAGTCACCTGCGGTGGCCCACAGAGCACAGTGATCACATTCATGCATGAGTGTTTTGACAACTCGCCAAAGGATTTACTTTTAATTTTCTGGGGCATCTACCACCCAGAGAGCCAATTTATTTCTGACTCTAAATTGGAGAAGGTTCTGTACACAATTGAGTTCAATTAGGCAAGGGCAAAAACAAGTTGATAGAGAGTACATATTTCTCATTAATTTATGGTTGTGTCCTGTTTGGCTGTAATTTTCTTCATATTGTTACTTAAAATTGAGGTCCTGATGGAGCACATCTCTGGGTCACTATAGTGTATACGCGCTGAATTAACTCACACGGTGTGTCATAATCATTACAGGGTTTTTTTGATGACTTGATTTTTTTTTTTTAGATCATGTCAGTGCCTTAAAATGTAAGAAAATACATCATTAAACAAGGTTTAGGCAGTTTTTAAACGAGCTGATTTGCTAATTTATAGTTTAATATTTTCAGTTAGGTGTTGATGATCAAGCAAAACGAGACATTTTAAGGTTCCACCGTCTAATGTAAACTCAGAAAGACCAAAAAAAAAATACATTAATGAGATAAAGTTAGTTAATGAATAAAAGTAACTGAGTAAATTAAATTGATTGAATTAATATTAGCTGCTTTGTTCATCTTTATGAACATTGTTGCTCATAACTAAAAAATGAAATATATTGTTTGCGGGGTTTTTTTTTCTTGACTAACACAAGGCGAGTTCTCCATTATGACTGCTTCAGTTAGGGGTATATACAAATTGTAGATATGGAAAATAATGTCAGTAACACAGACACTGCAGTGATGTGGAAATCCCCCTCATCTAGCCTGATTAATGATTATACAAAGAGATCAGCTGAGCTCTGCTGGAAACTCGTCTTGTCAGTATTAACATTTTAACATTGCACTTTTTAAGGGTTAAAATGGATCATTTAATTCTTTTTTCTATTAACACTTAGAGTGATTTTCCTTATTAGTTTATCTGCTGTGTATTTTTAATAAATGTCACGTAACCACAGCCACAAATTGAATGACTAAACATTGAATTGAACACTTTTGGTATGTTTGTTTAAAGTCCAGCTGTACTCACGTTGTCTCTCTTTAATTATTAGTACATGTTAAAAACCTTCAAAAGTTGGCCTAAAATAGATCTCCTCAGCTCAGTGAAGCATAAAGCAACTTTCCTATTTTTTTCTTGCCAGGAGATATGCTCATTTTTCCTGACCTTAGCCATTATGTGGGATATTGCCAAATTGACCCTTCATCGCTCTCATCAACCGAGCAGTCTGAATTCATGCGTGCTCTCCTAAAATACCCCTCTTTTCACATCCTTATGTACAGGCAATCATCATCCATCACTGAGTGCTTTGATGGATCACAGATAGTTTAATTAGCCATTGTCCTTATAAATAAAATTAATTATTGGATGGCAATGTCCCTTTGTGTTTCTTTCCTCCCCACAGATATAAAGGGAAAACGTATCGCTCCACCATTCGGATTGTTCGCCTAGCAGACCAGATCCCAGATTTCTGCCGTAAAGTATGTGTGAAGCTGCAGTGCTGCCCGAACCTCTTCAGCCCCATCCTCGTTACTGACAAGTGCCCAGAGAACTGCTCCGTCCAAACAAAAACCAAATACAGTGAGTCTCTGTAATTATACGCATCACTTCCTGCGCCACAGCTATGAAGGAGACCCAAATCAAAGCTTGTGACGCTGCAGAGTGTATAATTGCCCTGGATGAGTGGCTAAGTTTTGTTTTGGGTGCATTGTTTTCAACATCTGCTGTGCGTCCACAGCCTGTTACTATGGGAAGAAGAGGAAGCTGTCCAAGCCCACGGCAGGAGAAGAGACAGCAGAGGGGGAGCTGGCCAAGCCGACGCGCCGCAGGAAGAAGAGGAAAGCTATCTTTGTGCAGAAGAAAAGACGCTCATCTGCTGTTGACTACACTCCTGCTGGCTCCCCACAGGTTAGATAACACCTCTCTTCTTCAGTTCTTCCTCAGTCTTTTCCTTTCTTTCTCAGAACAAGCGTCCTGTGCACTACTGCTCATGTGACAAGCAGCATGTACAGTCACAAAATTGTGTATAGTGTGTAAATATAAACAAGCTCATGCGTGAATATAACAAATATGGGGGGAAAGAAGAGTTTCTCAGGCAGGTGTTGTGGCGCCTCATCCAGATATATCCACTGCTGGGCAGAGTTATTTGCTGTAGCTAAAAATAGCCACACATCTGGCACAGTAAGGTTGCAGTCAATCACATTACGGTCGTTAATTTAATATGTAGATGCCAGAGAAGTACCATCTTCAGGCAGCTTAAATACCACCGCAAAACAGCATCAAGTCTACATTTGTGTGCGAGCTTTAAAAGCTCGCACACAAATGTATAAATATAAAGAAAACATCTCAGTAACAAGAGTAGTAGTAGTTGTTAGACTAAAACCACCTACTGCCACTACATCATGGGGTAAGGCTGCAGTTAGCTTTAGTATATTAACACAAGGTTAAGGTTTGCAGTTAAGGTGGAGTCCTGAATTCAATTCTTGGACTTTAATGGCCTTTAACAGTCTGTTGCATTCTGTGCTTTATATATTGAACCTCTGAACCATGAGGTGTTTGTGCCTTCTGAAATATTATTTTTTAATGCAATTGGGCATTTGAACATTGGAGTCCATCTAGACCGCCTCAAGTGGCCATTAGAGGAGCTACAGTTTGTTTTGTTTTTGTTTTTTGGCATTTAAGCATTGGCATCAAAACTTGTAAAGCCTTACCTCAAAGAAGAACAAAAGGAAAGCAAAGGTGAAGAAAGCACTGGAGGACCTTCTGATGCCACTCTCACCAAAGTTCCTTCTAATCCAATAATCAGAAACCAACCAAGCATGAAAGTGGGGCTCAAGGCATATATTTGACAACCCAACTGAGGTCATTTGTAAGTTTTCAGATGGATTTAACAGGCGTCGGATGACTGCTGTGCTGAACATTGTGTATTTATCAATAACACCAGAAATTTGCAAAACCACTGTTCTGTTTTTAAAAGCTCTCCACAACAGTCAGAGAAGTTTCTGCTCAGCATTCATCTTGTTGCTTTCACATGACTGAGTGAGAAAATACCATCTTTACATTTGTTACAGCAGAATGAAATCGCTGATTCAGAACATTTCTCATCCTGGTTAAACAGTTATGGGGTAAACAAAGAAACCAGGTCTGACAAATTCACTGCAAACAGCATGTCAAACATGGGGAACAAGAAGCAAGTGGGCAGCCCCTATCCAATGGAGAGAGCACCATAACTTTAATATCAGTCATTTATATAAATTGCCAGGTAAATACAACAAAAAAGGTTCAAAAGTTTGCCATTTCTGACCCACAATAAAGTTTAAAATGCTTTTTCCCCCCCCTGCAAACACCCACAGTTTCACAACATTATGGCTTCATTAACAGCTTAATCCAGAGCACTCTACAAATGCCATAGAAATCTACGTTATCGGTAGAGTAAGCCAAGAAAAAGTATAAAATTGGCTTCCTGCTTTGGGTTTTAATGGGCTCTTTTGGGACAAGGATCTTTAGCAGTCTCATGGATTTCTACTCTGGATTCCTTGAGTGCCATATCTCCTCCTCACGTAATGTCTCTGTGACCATCGAAATGTAAATATGATTATCTGGAGGCCACAGCCTAGAACAATGAAAAGCATGCAGCTCCTCAGCAGAGAGCCGACCTTTGGATTTGCATTGATCAGGCACTAATGGAGCAACATACTGAAAGCCTTTGACTCTTTCTGAATTAATAGAAATTCCTGTCTCTTGTCAACAAAAGACAGCTTTACATTATGTCCTTTGTCACAAAGGCTTTAGTAAGCATTTCTTATTATATTTGTTTTATGACTAAATGATCAGTTGTTATCAGTCATATTTGAGACCAGTTCAGCTGATATTTACAAAAATAGGACATTCTACTTTTATGAAAAGTGCATATAAGCACTTAAGCTGCCTTTGAATACGCCCACTGTGCAGTCTGGATGAATGAAACAATAAAACATGCACAGAACCTTTCACACTGGAGAAAGGATTTGAACAAACTGTAATTATTTTAAAAGGCTCTGTTAATTTTAGTGTGCATGAATTACAGGTCAGGAGGAGCATTTTTGCACTTGCCTCTCTTCTTGTGCTCCTGGTCTGTTTATGGAAAACAAACTGTCACTCGGTGGCCAGAAAACATGAAGAAGAGTTGGATAACATAATAATAAAAATTCATGAGGGTAAGATGTCCTTGTCATTGCTGCTGTGGTCAAAAAACCAAAACATTTTCCCCACAAAGGGGAGGCGGGGGCGGGCGCATGACACACACTCTGGAAACTTCTAGTCAGACTTTATTTGTATTGAACCTTTTGCGCAGGTTAGTGTGATTCACAGTTATTTATAGGTGATTGGTGAGGTGATATTAGGAGAGTTTAACACACAAACAAGAGAGATGGCAGATAATAAATACTTTTTAAAAGTGACAATTTAAAATGAGAATGAATAAAAGTTAAAAGTAGACCCTGAAAGATTTATGTTTGTGGGTCTTAATTTCTATTTATTCACTAGCTGGAAATATGCTGTAGGCCACTGTACTGTATGTGTGTTTGTGCTTATGTATATGGAAGGTTTAAATGAAGAGAGAAAATCTCACCATTCGTCTTACTGTCAGGTAAGGATTATTCGGATGACGAGAGGAAGATCAGGGGAACAGTTTACCCTGCCCGGGATAGGGTTACCGGGGCCCCACCCTAGAGTGGTGCTTGAGGGAGAGCGTCTCAAAGGAACTGCCTCAAAGCAATTCTGGCAAACTGTCAGGCGACTCAGAAGGGGGAAGTAGGGCTCTACTCACACAGTGTATAGTTTAGTTGGGGTGCTGCTGACTTCAACTGAGGATACAGTCAGGCCGTGGAAGGAATACTTTGAGAACCTCTTTAATCCCACTGACACGTCTTCAGGAAGTAGAGTCTGAGGACGAGGTTGACAACTCACCCGTCACTGAGGGTGAGGTCACTGAGGTTCTTAAACAACTCCTTGGTGGCAGGATGAGATTTCCTGAGTTCCTGAAGGCTCTGGATGTTGTAGGGCTGTCTTGGTTGACACACCAGTGCAACATCACATGGAGATCTGGGGCAGTGTCTCTGGATTGGCAGACTGGGGTGGTGGTTCCCAACTTTAAGAAGGGGGGGCCAGAGGGTGTGCGCTCCAAATACAAGGAGATCACGCTTCTCAGCCTCCCCAGCAAGGTCTATGCCAGGCTGCTGGGAGGGAGAGTTTATCCATTAGTTGAATATCTGATTCAGGAGGAATTATGTATTAACATGCATTAACATGAACAGTTCTGTTAATGATATTAAAATGACAAAGTAATTAAAATAAATGTAAACTGACATAAAGGCTGTAAGGTAGATTAGACTGGAAGAATATAAAGTCACGACACATAAAAATAGACTTCTGTACTAACACTGATAGTAATTAAAGGGAATTATCATATGTTCTTAAATTTTGGTCCTCAGCACAATGTTGTCAGTAGGAGGGTAGTACAACCTGGCATGTTGGATAATAAAAGGCTGCATTAGTGTAGCTGTGTTATTCACATAATAAAATTTTGTGCCAAGCATCCCCCACTGTGACTTTGAACCTACAACTAAAATAAAAATCTGTTTCTTCTGTTCTTCGTCTAACAGCAGCAGAAGTTTCCATTTCTTGCATCATGTATAAACCACATGAATATGTTTTTAACATCACTGAAAAATGTAGATATTTTTAGTGAACAGGTGGCATCTTCTCTGTGATTGCATTATGATCACTTGACCTCAGCACCTTTTTCATAGAATACTCTTTATGACCTGAAGACTTCCTAAACGTCTCTGCTCAGTGGTTGTTCTCAGAGCTCACTCAGATGTAGAGGCCTCCTTAAAATCACTTTAAGTCCACAGTGAAACTTCTGCAATCCCAGGATTTAATCCAGTGTCAGTGTAGTAGGGGGTCAGGTGCTGTTTAGCATCACAAAAAGCCCAGATGGACAGATGATCCAGAGTAAGTTGGAGCATTCTGGCAAAAAAGTCAATAATTTCGGGGCGCCTGGATGGCGACCACATTCATATGCCGCCTTTGCGGCGCGAGTCCCGGCTTGTTGCCGATTTGCCCCGTGTCTTCCCCTGTATCTTTCCCCCGTTTCCTGTCTCAATACTGCTGATGATTATGGCTGTGGCCAAAAAAAAAAAAGTCAATTTCAACATGTCCAACTAACATTACCTTAAAACCTATTGTGTGAATTATTTAGGGACACTGTTTAAGTTCAAATATGGGCCAAATGTTTTCTAGAGCATCCAACCTCAGAAAATGTTACCACTGTCACTTTTTTAAGGCAACAAACATCCTGATAAAACTGCAGCTAGCACGGGGAGAAGCAGTGTTGCTTTATGATGTGTGAGCTTCATAGCTCACAGTTATGAAGTGAAAGGTGCATTTTTTTTTTTAGCCTTCTAACCCAAAAATCATGTCCTCCTCCTACAATGAACGTACCCAAGTATTTATACTGTACCATAAAGCAGGAACCCTGCACTACAAAATACTCAGTTACAAGTAAAAGATGGGCATTTGGAAAATGTCAGCAAAATGTAAAAACTTGATAAAAATAGAATAAATAATATAAATATACTTCTATATTGTTATAAATTGTTGGGTTATTAATATTAAATAATTCACATGGTATTTTGCTGCAGTGGCTGGTTGAAGTTAAGCTAGTTGTACCTATTTTACAATCTCCGGGGCAGTCTATAAGAAAAAACACAACTAAAGCCTCATAAATATATGCATATCCCTGTGAAGCGTTATGGCACACGAGCATATACTTGGCCAAATTGGAAATAATCCAGAGAAGTAAGGTACCTTTAAAAATAAAAGCATAATATAACCCAAAGCACTCAGGTAAATTTACCTAATTACCTGCCTCACCACATTAAAAATAATTAATTAATAATGTAGCCTCGCCAAGGGTGGAGGTTGCTGGGAGGGAGTGATTTGCTAGATTGAAGCTGTAGTTTTTGTGTGAGGCAGTTCAGTAACAATGTGGAGTGTTTTACTGGCCAGACTGGTTGGAAGATGGTTTCAGTCCTAAAGACAAACAAGAAGTGATTGAATGGATAACCCACGTATGTTAATGATGAGGAGTGGCCTTTTCTCGCTTTCATATCATTGCAAATGGAAATGTAACCAATTAAGAAAAGGGAGATTAATTTATCTTTAAAATTACTTATACTATTAACTCATTTGAACTTTGGCAGTTTGCATGAAAAACTGTCTTTCTGTCAGTGAGCTACAGTCATAATATTTAAGAACTTACATGTTGATATAAAGATTTGACTGTCAACACAGCAGCTCCTGTCTAAACTCCAAATCCTCGGCCTTGTCTATGGAAACCAGAAACTCTGAGAACATGAGTCACAGCTAATGTCACTAAAAAGAAACTTCAGACCTCCCTCACTACTTCTTCTCCTCCTGCCCAGCTCAAATGTTTCCTAGTGTTACACCAGTGCAGGAGGAAAGTGGGAAGGTTGGAGCATTGTTGGGACATGAATATTCAGTTCAGTTTTTGTGCTAATCATTACTCCTCACAAAAAACGATTTAAGTTGAAATGTATTCATGGCTTTTTACAATTCACCTTTTCATTATTCCACAACGCTAATTTGACCGGCAACGGCCATCTTTCTCGCCTCCCCAGGACAGTGACGAGGGAGAGGAGGATGAAGAGATGGCGTTGCACTCGGGCAGTGAGGGCACCAGCTCGGAACCTCGCGAGGACCACACGGACACCTCGTCGGTGGACGTGACCAGCAGCCGTCCTCGCCGGGCCACGACGCTGCGCAGGGCCGTCAGCATGGGAAACCCAGCGGTGGGCCCAGAAGCTCCCGGAGGGCGCCGGAGGTCAACTCGCTCGCTGTCGGCCTACAACCAGAACAAGTACCAGCCAGTCAAAGGACAAGACATGCAGGTAAAACACACCACACAGACTACAAAACGGGTTCCTCGTGGTCCTGTTTACGTATACAGCTGACATAAAATGAATGCATCATAATTTAGATTTCAAATACTTTTCAGCCACATCAACTTATTTTTTTGCAAATATATGTAAACGCAATAGTGTTGTGGTTGAGAGGAGTGTAAAAGAGCTCCATCATGAGCTTCTACACTGGAATAAATCAATGATGGGAATTAATCGAGCTTTAGACTGAAATAGTTGAGTGATTAACAGAACCAAGGGCAGTGTGTGTGCTATCCTGTAGTTCACAGCGTGTCTTTAATGTGTGTCTGTTCAGGTGGGGGAGGAGGAAGGTCAGCTGGTTTTGGACAGAAACCCTCTGGAGTGGAGCGTAGACGAAGTCGTCCAGTTCATAAACTCTACTGATTGTGCATCCCTGGCCAACATCTTCCAGGAGCAGGTAAAAACTCGGGTTTATAAAACACTGCTAATGGCAGGAGAAACACCGAGACATTTATTCAGCTACAAATTACCGTCTTCTTTGATGTGTCAGCATTATTTTCATTTTTTTTTTTAGAAAACAATATTTTTTACTTCAAATTGCTGTGTATTTACATTAGAAAATAAAGATTCAAAAGAGAATATAAAAAAAAATGTGTGAAATTTAAATTTAAAAAAACTATTATATTTCTTGTTTACCCACTTAAAAGTGAATCATTGCAAGATTATAATCGAAACGAACTAAAACGAGATTATGTACTTAGAAACCGAATGTCTTGTTTAGTCTTTGTTGATATGATCACATTTGTCAACAAAACCAGCCTTTCAAGGCTTTGGTGCGTATGTTCAAGATTGTGATGTCAGTGTTATTAAATGGATCAGGTGCTTTAGTTATTTTATTTTCTTATTGCCCTACTCTGAACTTTTCAAATCTAACAATCTTACAACATAAATCATAATAACAAAAACTGACACTGAAACTAATGAACACTAAACTAAACTGAAACAAGCCAAGAATAATTAAGCTAAAACTTTGGTTCATTTTTGTTTTCATTGCTTTGAAAGTATTCCCTCAGCAGGCCTTAGTGGGAAAACCTATAAAACGTAAACATCATATTTTAGCTGAAGGAAAGAAACCAACTGTTAGGACATAAGTGAAATGCATCCCAGGAGTTGGTCAGTTTAAGCTGAAAAATGTGAGTTAAAAAAAAGCTTCAAACTCTGTTTAATTTGTGTGCAGGACATCGATGGTCAGGCCCTGCTGCTGCTCACTCTGCCCACAGTCCAGGAGTGCATGGACTTGAAGCTCGGGCCCGCCATTAAGCTGTGTCACCAGATCGAGCGCGTCAAAGTTGCCTTCTACAAACAGTACGCCAACTGATTGAGGAGCAGCGACAGGAGCAAGCCACCAACCGAACACCCACTCAGTCGGGGGAAATGTTGGATTACGTGGATTTCCAAATTGTTTTGGTTATTTTCGATAAGCACAAACTGAGGGACAGCTGGAGGATGTTTCCCGACGAGAAGCTGAAGGATTAATTTCTGGGATACTAGCTGTGTGAAAATGTTATGCAGTACCCACGAAAATAAAAAACACTCTTACTGCTGACTCCGGCAGAACTGAACACACGGAGCTGATCTGTGAAGGAGCTGAGGACTCATTTTTCAAGAATAGTTTATTTCTTACTTTTCATTTCCATTTGATTTGTCATAGAGGAGCATCATAGCATTTAAGTTAAGAAAAATTATGATTATGAAGAGTTTTCCCTTTTCTGTGTGACATAATCGGTTCAGAAAAGTATAATCGGAAAGTATTTAACAAACCAAGAATTAATATATTTGGAATATTTATTGTTGTCCTTATTTATAAGGAGTGATTTATCCATTTGGATTTTGAGAAAAGAATTGGAGCTGTATATCACACTGTATGTATCAACTCATTTTTCACTGAAAGAAAACTGTGGTATGAATTTATTGAGATTTAAGTTCAAGTAAGCATCCCATGTGTTTGAGAGAATAACACACTGGAATAATCTTGCTCTCTTCTCATTGTTACAGTCACATGAAACAATCATGGAAGCTATTTTGTGTCCATCTATGCAATTCTGTTGCAGATATTTTTGATAAGTAAGAAAATAAATTTCTATTGATTTTTATCTTTTTTTTCTTGTGCTTCACTTTTCTTCAAACACTAACAAACATCAACTGAAGGCTGATGACTGCTAAAAATGTACTTATAGGATTAAAAGGGGACCTATTATACTTTCATGCTTTTCCATTTTTTGTAACACTCACCAGCCTTAATCTTAATTCTTCGTGGCACACATTCAACAAGGTGCCGGAAACGTTCCTCAGAGATTTGGATCCACATTGACATGACAGCATCACACAGTTGCTGCAGATTTGTCAGCTGCACATCCAGGATGAGAATCTCCCGTTCCACCACATCCCGAAGGTGCTCTGCTGGATTAAGACCTGGTGACTGTGGAGAACATTTGAGTGCAATGAACTCATTGTCATGTCCAAGAAACCAATTTGGGATGATCTGAGCTTTGTGACATGGTGCATTATCCTGCTGGAAACAACCATCAGAGATGGGTGCACTGTGGTCATAAAGGTGTGAACATGGTCAAAATCTGACCCTAAAATCTGAATGCAGCAGCAGAAATCCTCATTGTAAGGTCCAATTTTGGTGAGCTTAGCTGACAGTAGGTGCACCTGGTGTGATCTTCTGTTCAATGTGTTGTGCATTCAGACATGCATATCTTGGTTGTAATGAGTGGTTATTTGAGTCACTGTGCCACCAAGCTCAAAGCAGTCTGGCTACCCTCCTCTGACCTCAACGGGGGCAGAGAACTGCTGCTCGCTGGATATTTTCTATTTTTTTGAACCATTGTCTGTAAACACTGGAGATGGTTGGGTGGGAAACTCCCAGCAGATCAGCAGTTTCTGTGATATTCAGGCCAGGCTGTCTGGCACCAACAACCATGCCACGTTCACTCACTTAAATCATCTTTCTTCCTCATTCTGATGCTTGGTTTGAACTTCAGCAGGTCGTATTGACTATGTCTACATGGCTGAACGCATTGAGTTGCTGCCATGTGATTGGCTGATAAGATATTTGCATTAACAAACAGGCAGGCGAGTGTATATACTGTTGCAAGACGAATGCCAAAGTTAGCGAAGCGAGCATATATTCATATAATCCCTGTGAGCCAAAGGTGGGGGTCAGCTGTGGCTCAGGAGGTAGAGCAGGTCGTCTACCAATAGGAAAGTCAGTGGAGTGTGAGTGTGTGTGAATGCTGGTGAATGAGGCCTGTGTGCTCAAACTGTGCAGAAAAGAGCTATATGCAGCACTGTGAAAAAGTATTTGCCCCCTTCTTGATTTCTTAGTTTTTTGCACTGCTAAAAATATTTTGTTGAATTTACAGTAAAGTACTGGCGGCTGTGGTTGTAGGCTTTTTTGTCAATCATAAATTTCACACTTAAGAACTAGAAGGTCATGGAGTGGCCGAGCCGGTCTCCAGATCTCAGTCCTATAGAAAATCTGGAGGGAGCTGAAGCTTCAAGTTACCAACCAGCAGCCGAGAAACGTAAACGATTTAAAGTTTGTGTAAAGAGGAGTGGGCCAAAATCCCTCCTGAGATCTGTGCAAACCTGGCAACCAACAAGAAACTCTGGCCGATGTGGGTTTGTCCAGCACGTACTAAGTCGTGTTTTGCTTGGGGATCAAAAACTTATTTAGCTCAATGACATGCAAATCAATTTATAACTTTTATGTAATGTGTTCTTTGGTTGATATTCTGTTTCCATTAAAATGAAACCACCATAAAAATACTGACTGTTCATTTCTTTGTAAGTGAGCAAACTTACAAATTCAGCAGGGGATCAAATAATTATTTCCCCCACTGTATACACACAGTGATATTTTCCTCTGTGCTTGTATGAAGCTACAGGCTCTGTGCACCTGAGGAAGATCATCTGAGTGTGAGTTGGACCTGCATCTGCCCATTATTGCAACACTGAACTATAGAGCTGCTCACCTCTAATTAGCCTGGAAAAGACTGACATCCAAGTCATTGGGGACAGACTTCATGAATTATGAAGAAAATTAAGAAGCAGTTTCACCATAAACCTGGTGGGAGTTTGTGTTGTTTTCCACAGCCTGAAACACATAACCAAACACGCAGAACCAAACCTCAATGCCGAGACCACCTGAGCTCTCAACCTGCTGTGCCAGATTACTCAGCCATTCCCTATTGTGTCTGCTGACCTGTTTAATATTTCCATATTCTGTGCACAATATGGGATGTTCCTCTGTACATTCAGCTGCAGGCCTGAGTGAATTATCCCATCTATGCCGGAATATGCTGATTACCACCATATGTTGTCATTGTTCTATGCTGTGGTATTTCTAACTCAGTTAAACAAATCTTTGATATAATCGTTTCATTTAGACCACATACATGCCCTGAATGTATAATATATCGAAGTTTTTCCTTGTGCATATATTAAATTTCTTTAACGCAAAGGCCACTAAAGGGCTCCTGGAAAAAGAATGTGATAAATGTCTGCATTAATATTCATTTCCAAAGCCATGCTCAGTAAAACTGCAAAAAACAATCCTGGAAACTTTAACAATGTGGTCACGTGATGCTGATGGGAAAGCACACAGAGACGATCAGGGGGACAAGTCAGCGTCAGTCACGAGGGCCTCTGTTTTGTTTGAGTTATGATAGATCCAGTCAGTGATACAAGCAGTTTTCTCACCATACCAGTGATACCTTTGAGCAACTACACTTAACACAGACACATAATTACTGACGTGAACATTTAAGTATTTGTCAGATATGGAAAAACAAAAAACAAAAAAAATAACAACCAACAAAAACAAAAACAAAGAAATGATGGGCAGTACCTGATAACACTGATGAGTCATGAGTGCTGGCCAAACCACATCCCTGTGAAGTTGGCAGCATTGCATTCTCCAGCTACACTGTGCAGACCAGAAAGATAAATTATTTTGTTGTGTTTAAAATTTGTATGGATAGGCAGCAGAGAAATCGCTGACATAAATGTTTTTGTTTTTTTTATAAAAAGCAGTAAACAGGACAGAACGGGGGTGGTGGACATTGAAGATCTGCAGTGCCCCCACCACAGCCTGTGGAGCTGCACTGGGGGCAGCAATCCACTGGTCCTAGCAAAGTCTCCAAAACATATCTATATTCAGGTAGGTTTGTTTTTTTTTTAAACTGTGATCAAATATTGAAAGAACAACTGGACAAAGGGACCCGAGGGGCTGACACTGGCAAAATACAGCCGATCGTGTAATTCCTGGATTTCTGCAGTGCTAAACATCAACAAATGCATAAACTGAACATGAAATGGCAACACAGTGCTTACAAAAGCAATGAATGTAAAAACTTCCGTTGTTAAATTAACGTACACTGATCTGTGCAACCACTCACCTCCATTTATCCTCGACAAGACTGATCAGCAAAGTGGTTGATAAAGTCTGCGTCGACCACTGGGGGACCTAGTAAGACCTGAAAGAGGAGAGGAGGACAAACATCCTCCTAAGTTAAAGAGGCATCAACACTTTAACTTTTCAGTGCACGTGTTGCAAATTACAATCGAATAAAATTCACTCTCAAATCCATAAACAGCTGGCCTCATCTGGGAGAACCTGCACCACATATTATTATCACAGCGGTCAAGGTTCAGTTCCAGTTTGGGTGCTTTGCTGCAGATCATCCCCTCTCACTGCTGTGGTTCCCATCTGTCTGCTGCTGCTGTTCAGTAAAGGAGGCATGCCACAAAAAAATACAAATAAAAGACCGAACAAATAAATAAATAAATTATAAAAATTAAATAACAACAAACAATAAATAATAAAAAGTCAAATCATCACCATCTTTTAAAAGTGTTAACAGCTGTCCCAGACACTAAAGTTAACAGGAGCAGATACCCTACGCCCAGGGGTTAACGTGAGATTTGGCAGATGGGGGAAATCTAGTGTCTGGTGCAGCAGCAGCGCAGTGTGGGGAAATATTTACAGACCACAGATAGTTCAGCTGAGCTGTGCTGCTGCTCTGAGGTTTATTGCTCTTTGCAGAGTTAACTGAACTCAACAAGATATCAGTTTAAGCACTTTGACATAAGTATCAGAGCAAGTGAGCCTTAAACGCTCCGTACCTAAAAACCGAAAGCACCAACCTTTCAATGTCTTAACCAACTTCCCCCCAAAATCACAGCCAAACGTTTCCTCAGCTGACGTTGGTTAAAGTTAACTCTAACTTCAGATTTTATAACATGCTGGCTCAAGTCTTCACTGCTGCAGATACAGATACCGTTAAGTTAACTTACCTTTAATAACTAGTTGTTGAAAGGTCGACACAAAACTGCAGTAAAGCCAGCCTCAGGATGATGAGCCATTGGTGTAGTAATGCTATCAGAGGGAAAAGGTGTTAATCTCTGGGTGAAATGGGCTCAGCCACTGAATGGTCAAAAATTTATACATAAATTTAAAAGGTACAATTCAGCAAAATGTATAATTGAGACAGAAACAAATTTTACAGTAGTTACTTGCTTGTGACATTTGTTACGTATTTTCAGTGTAGTTTTACAGAAAAAGAAGATTTCACAGTAAAAATGTGTGATTTCTACATCTTATGACAGTAAAAATTAAAGTTATGTATTGTTTCTTGATTTATGACAATTATACGGAGATACACCACTTTGGATTTATTACTGTTGCTAGTTGACAGTTTCCACAGTGTTTGTGTGTCACACTTACATATTTCACATCATCAAACTAAAATCTGTTTCATTTATTAAGTGTTGTGCAGTACGACTGCATTACATTCATTGTTTAGCTTCAGGCCAACTATAGCTGTGTTTTATGATCTCAAGTGTAACAGTTGTCATGGCATTTTTATATTAAGGGCTATTTTTAAAGCATGGTGCAATGTGACAAGATATACAATTTTTAATTACACACACAAACATAATGAAAAACATATTTTGATGATCAAAATCTAAAACATATAAATACAAAGGACTTGTTACTTAAAGATTGTGGTTTGTATATTTTGGTTTGTACAATATATTCCCACTGTGTGCCACGCCTCTCTTATACGTTGAGGGTAAAACATTTTTTCCCAAAAATGCACCTGTGCATCCTTGATTCTAGCTCCTCTGCACTGGATTATTTTCAATCTGTGAATCTGTGAATTATGCAAAGCAACTGTAGTACAGTCCAAGATTAAAAACTACAGAGCTGGAAATGAGCTCAAGAGCCTCTTTAGTTAAAAAAACTATTTCCACAGAACAATGTCAGTAGAATCATTGTCCTAACTTGGCTTTTCTCACGTGTAGCACACAATAGAAGATAGTTTGCATGGGAAATGTTTGTTACTGCAAAGTGCTGCCTGGGTCGAGTGCAGGAGGCAGGACACATGACACAGTGAATTCTCCAAACAATTAGTTATGCTCTTTTCACATGGGCACAGTTGGACTTTAAACAGATTTTGCACTGTGGAGTTTGGAGGCTGAAGACAGTTTATGTCCAATCCATGCACAGCCGGGTAGTGCTTAGAAAAGCCAAGAGCAGCTTTAAAAATGACTTAAAATATGATGAATTTACAGTACTATTGTGTGCAGTATTAGTATTTAAGGTTAACAGCTCTTAGCAGTTTAGCAAGACATGCCAAAGTCCAACTTTAATGCATTCGGTCATCACTGACTTCATCTAAATCTTCACTGTAACTGTTTTAGGGAAGACGAAGAGTAACAGACTCGCTCGTGCATGTGAGATAGGAAGTCAGACTTCTCTGTGGTTAACAAAACAAACATCAGCAATACACCGAGCCACCATTTAAAGAGGAAACACACTCTTGCTGTGCTGGTTTGGCGACCCATTCAAATGCTCCGTTGTTGCATTTTACTTTCATTTAAAATCACAAAAAAAATCATTTGTCACATTCCTACTGATAAGAATGAATGATGTAATTTTAATTAAACACTGTGGTCCAAATGCAAAACTAGCTTTATATTTATTAGGAGGCACAATTATTAACAGCTGGAAAACAAGCCCAAAGCTGGAGAAAGGAGGACAAAACTGATGTATAAATGGCTGGAAAAGTAAATTAAAAGTAATGGAGAAGTAGTTGGAAAAGCAAGCTAAACATAAGGTATAAACAGCTGAAAAACTAGGACAATATTAGTGGAAAGTAGTTCCAATATTTAACCAAATGTAATGTTTAAACAACTAAAGCAGCAGATTACAAGTACAGGATGCAGTTGGAAAACAATCAGGCTGAAATTAACGCAGAACAGACTGGAAAAGTAATCTAGAAGAAATGAAGAAGTGACTGAGAAAAGTCAGCTAAAAGTAGCATGTAAGTGGGTTAAATAGTGAGCAAAAAACAATGGCTGGTGATAGCATTACATACAGTACAAATAGCACCACTGTGTTTTTTAAACTACGTGCACGCCAAGGTCAAGGTCGGGTTTATGGTGTCGTTCATGAAAGCAAATAAAAAAGTTGAAGATGCATTGTGCAAACACTGTTGCCTCAGAAAATAAAAAGCAATAGCCACAATGAAAAATAAAAACTAATGTGAGGCTGCAAATATTAACTCAGCGTAACAGAGAGGCAGGCTGATCATGGAAGGAAAAGCTGTGGATAAATGCTTAAAACAGCTAAAGTAACGGATTCGTATCAGAAAGTGATTTACATGGACAAATAATAAAACCCTTTAAACTGCATAGCACTCATCGACAATCAGTTCAAACTGAACAGTCTTTGTGTTGAGCAGCACTCAGACAAACAGGTTGGTGTGTATGAAGTAATGTGGTCATTTCAGACTGATGTATGAAGCAGAAACGTGTCATGAAACTCATCGTACAATAAAAAATGTTTTTGACAAATGTGATTATAAATCAATATATAATAATGAGAGTAACAAAAAAAAGTCAACTAACATAAATCATGTATAAAACTGCTTTTCTAAACTTGCTCATTCAGCTGACTCAGTGGTTAAAACTGGTAACAAAACAAACACAAATGTGCTCCTCACAAACCAGACAGACCAGTTGTGCAGGAAATAAAACAAAGCAAAATGCCACCGAGAGTTATTTAAAACTGAAGCGGGTAAAAGGAAAAAAAGGAAAATTTATCTCTTTTCATTAAAACAAAAACGTGTTTTCATACAAAGTGTATCAGAGAATCAGCCCAAGCTTTATTCATACAGGCAGGTTTGACTGTTTAGGTATTTCTTTATTAAAGTTATTTTAAAATCCTTCTCCTCTCGTACAAAGTCCTGATCCAGCTGATGGCTGCTGTTCTCCGAGCCCGGTTCTGCTGGAGGCCTCTTCCTGTTGAAGGGGAGATGCTTTTTCTCCCCACTGTTGCCAAGTGCTTCCTCACAGGGGCGTGCTGGATCTCTCTCTCTCTATATTGTAATGCCCTTAAAGCATTGAGATTATGGGTAAGGGCGTTGTTTGAACACTTGGGGACACATTAAGTGGTGGGTGTGGGAGTTTTTCACGAGAAATTTTTAAACATCAAACATTTTACCTTTTTTATGCATAAGTTTGTACCTTTTTCCTCACGGCAGTAATATCTTTAGTTATGTAAAGGCAGTTAAACAGCTACTGAATTTTAATGCAGTCAGGCTTTCAGGTATCTGTATCACTTTTAAATAATTATTTCTCATTATTTATTCACTAATTTTCTCATATATTATCCGTGCAGAGTCAGCATGCAGATGAGCGAGACTTACTTATCTGTCCTCTTTTGTGTTTGCTTGTGTGCAGACAGAGTCACAGTGTAATGAGTTGACGGTGTTATAAGGGCTGATATCAGGCTGCTTTTGTGTCTTTTGTTTGGGAAAATAATCTGCTTAAATGTACATGTGTCACCTGTACACGCTTAAGATAAGTCATCCATCCATTTTCATAACCATTTAACCAGTTCGGGGTCAAAAGGAGGCTGTCAGAGGGCGAGAGGCAGGATGCGCTCCGGTTCATTATATTAAGATAAATGTGTTTTCATTTATGAACACCTGGACTTGATCCACTCAGATGTCTCCGGCAAAATTACTGCTTTTGTTAAAGCATGCATTTCTGTTTTGGGATGATTTTTAGGAATCATGTTTGTGTTGTTGAGACTCACAGGAAACATTATCTTAAGATTAGTTAGAAAAGTAGTACAAAGATTTCTAAACTTTAAAAAAAAAGCAACTTTTTTCATGGCGCTGTGTGAGGTGCCATACGATAGTGTTTCATTCACAGACTGTATACAAAAGATGGGCGTAGCCACCATGACCCACTTGGCAGCCTCGACGTGAGTGTTTTTCCACTACGGTGCTGTTTTTTGGAGGTCAGGGTGGAGTTACAGTTATCAGCTAACTCTTATCAAGCTTGGCAAGAAATCTGCATCCATAAACTGCACGAGCGCAACACACAGACACACACACCTGCCAATTAGCAGCATTAAAATGCCGGAATTTGACTAGAAGCACAAAACTCTTGGACAGGTTGCACCACACAGCAAGCTATTAAATTTTATTTTATTAAAAGGGGGTTCAGTTCAGTCGCTATAATTATTGAAGGTGAGGCCCAGCAGACATCCATCACCTGCAGCTGCCTGTCTCATGGTGCCTGTCAGTCACTGCGGCCAATCTCCTAAATCCCGTTTTCAGATGGATGAGTTAGAAAAGATTTCACCCAGCTCTGTGTTATGGAGGGGTAAACTATGAGTACAGGACGTTTTTGGGGAGCCAGCCTCTTTGTGGCTGCTCTGCTTCTTCCATGTTTTTTTGTTTTTTTTAACGGGGGAGGAGGGCAAATGCATGAAATCCAAATATTGTGGGGTTGTGTCTGCTGCATCCCCGCTGATACGTTGGCATGTCTTATGATTTGTTGCTTCATAAATAAAGACACATTTAATTGAATCTGAATGTACAGCCACCCCCTGACTTTACTTTTAGCAAAGGATGGGTTGTCAGAGAACTGGTTGAACTCAGTAGCCACTCTCCTTCTTTTTGGGCAGCCTTCCTCTTCCTCTCACTGGTTTGTTTACTAATTTCATAATCAACCATGCATGCCTTGCATTACTGAAGCCTTACACTTCCATGCCTCACCACATTTTTGAGAAATAAACTGGCCTTGTGATTCCTTTGTGTGTGTGTGTGTGTGTGTGTGTGTGTGTGTGTGTGTGTGTGTGTGTGTGTGTGTGTGTGTGTGTG
>JAVDPK010002031.1:188546-203921 GCA_034780415.1 Cichlasoma orientale
ACACACACACACACACACACACACTCATTCTCCATTTCCGGAAATAAGAAAGACTATTTTGCACTAGTTTAGTCTGCACATCATTATAGAAAGCACATACAGGAATCTAAACAGAAGAGTGCAACACCCTGATGTCACCAGCAATTTGCATGCCTACATTTCATATGCAAAAAGGTTGCACAAGTCATAATCAAAACTCAGTTCATTACTGCAGCAGCCAGTGAGAACATGCACAGATATTTATGATAACCATGATATGTACTGATAAATCAGTGCTAGTAATCTGTGATTGTTCTTTTTCTACACTTTGGTAAAGTTGTGGTTAGAGACTTTTTTCACCATCCGAAACTTGTATTTTGAAATTCATTCCTTCACCAAAAAAAAAAAAAAAGAGAGAGAGATGAAACACTCAGTAAACAATGTTAAAATCTGACACCGTTTTTGTTTGTTATTTTATTTCTGTAGATTTCACAATATTGTTAAGTCTTGTGAAGTCTTTTGATTACAATAATCATGTTGTGAAAATCTGATCCTATGACAGCCACATTTTTTAGTTTGCATTTGATGTGTCTTTTATGTGCCGACTGCCATATTTTTACATATTTTGTTATTTTTAGGAAGAAAATGTGCTTTCTGTTGCAGGAAATGGCCTTCAAATCAGATTCTACTGCACACCAGCTTTGTCTTAAAGGGGACATATAATGCAAAAAGTATTTGCTGTGGAACTACTAAACAAGGACATGGACTTCCGGCTAACCAATTTCGCGAATCCTCCATTTTTATTTTTCTCGCAGCAATTTTGTAGTCCGGTTCAGTTATGTCAAAGCTGCAAATAGACAAGTCAAAATGTTCGGTTGTTGGGTGTATTAACTCACACGATTCCTTACATCACCCCCCCACCCCCGGCATCAGAGCCTCTTCGAAGTGCCTCGTTAAATTTTATTTTTCTCGGAAATGTACTCACATCAGTGGGGAAAGTCCTCCTTGTTTCTCTGCCGGTAGCTAATCGTATCGCTGCTATCAAACTACAAAAATGGCCGAACGGGGTGGAGTGGAACGCTCTGCAACCTGGAGGGGGGCGGGGCGTGAAATGTCTCATTCACATTTAAAGAGACCGCACCAAAATGAGTTGCTCAAAGACGCGCCACAGAACAGGTGTAAAAGAGGGGTCTGTGGAGCTACAATAACGAGGAATTCAGTCCAAAGCATTGCAGTTCTACTTTATATAGATCACAAGTGAATGATTTACATATGAAAAGGAAGGATTTAAAAGCATGATACGTGTCCTTTAAAACCTCCACTTTACATGTAGTGGGGTGTTTCCATGGGACAAACTGCCTTTGAAAAAAAAGTCAAACACATTTTTGCGCACTGCTTAGCACAACAAATACATCAGACCTGCAATAAAACATAATTTGCAAGCTCCGGCACTAATCTGCTTTATATTTATTTTCTAAACCATTATATTCACCTATCAGAGCTGATTTGTCACGATGTTACTGATTTTCTGTGAAGGGGTGGTACTCAAAGCTAACACCATGCTTATTTAATGCAATTAAATTTTAAAAATGCAAGTAAATGTCACGAGAAAATTGCTTTCCACCTGTTTCCACAGACATACAGGCAATCATTCACACTCACGCCTAACCAGTTAACCTAACATGCATGTCTTTGGACAGTGGGAGGAGCTGGAGTACCCAGAGAGGACCCACGCAGGCACAGGGAGAATTTCCAGGATAGTACTTTTATATCACAGTGGGTTCAAATGCACCAGCCAAGTGGGACCTTCATGCGTGTTCTCCTTCTCCCTGCATGGCTTCCACAGTCTAAAACCATGCATGTTAGGTTAACTGGTGGTTTTACTTCGGCTGCAGGTGTGAACATGATTGTCTGCTTCTATGTGTTAGCTTTGCGATATACTGGCAATCTGTCCTGGGTGTACCCCACCTCTCACTCCATGACAGCTGGATATGAATGAGTATGATGTATTCAGGCTTATGTGTGTGCCCTGATACAGATGGTGTTACATAAAAAATCTAATAATGTTTTGCAAAGTAATGAAATAATTATTTACACCCTCATACTGAAGTAATAGTACAAATGTTTTTGCGCTAAAATAAACTTAAAGTGCCTGAATTAAAATAACTATTATTGGATTATGCAAAAGAATCAGTAACCACAGCTTTAAATAAATTGTATGGATGGCAAATGATAAATGTTTGCATCCAAAATATAAAGACAGAAGGACGGCAGCTGAACAAAGAAAAAACTTTTTTTAAAAAAAAAAAAAAAAAATACAAAAAACTGTACTCAAAAAAGTATTGTGTGTAAATGTTCTGGGCTGTTTCCAGTCACTGACTCCCTCTCGTCCAGTAATGTTAGGCGTTACAAGATTAACAGTGTTCTAATAATGACCCGGGTCACCACCATTTAAATTTAGTCGATTTGAAAGTCTCATTTCCTTTTAGTTACATCACGTAAAGAAACAGTAAGGGAACAGTAAATCATGATTGCTGCAGAAATTTACCACCGTGACATGGTGGAAAATATGAAAAAAACATTTTTTTTTTAAAGTCACACTACTTTGATTTCAAATATAACTTTTTCAGATTTGATTACTACATTTCCCGTGAAGACAGAAGACTTTATGCTGCTGAGAACTCAAAAGTCTGTTATTTACTGAATATATAATTACAGCTACTACACATGAATGTGAAAAATTATGAGCAGACATGGAAAAAATGACCACAGTTTGAAAGAAAACAGCTCAACTTAAAAAAAAAATAAAATAAAAATTATGCAGTTCAACAAGCACACTTGAATTAGTGTCTTCATCCACTGAATAAATCTATTAGCAGTTTTTCCTGTTTATCCACCAGGTAGCAGCAGGTAACCACGTGATCAAATACCGCTGACCTGTGGTTATTGATTCTACTAATAGCAGCGTTTCTGTCATTTTTTGATGTTTGCTCCTTTATCGACTCAACTAGCAACCCTATTTTACTTTTAAAGCTTTCACAATCAATTCAGCACGCAGCTTTACAAAAGCAATATCTGTATTAGAGTAGTCTCACAATGCTCACTGCCCCCTCGCCATGCAAGGAAAAGAGGTAAATCAGCTCTAATATTTAACTTTTATTTGAAATATGATAATTTAAGGACTGCCTTAAAATATTCAAGATATGAATCTTTGTGAATGTGGCCCACAAAGTATTGAAGTCAGGGTGTTTTTCTTCACGCAGTCTCAACAATAAGTTTCACTTCGTGTGTGGGTGCACTTGAGTGGTTGCGTTCAGCGTCCGCTCGGAAATAGTACCGCTGCAAATAAAGGGCCGTGCTCAGATAATGAGAAACAAACATCTTGTCAGGATGCATTTTATTAAATGGGTTAATGTATTTTAAAGTCGCCTGCCACTTTAAAACGATCCTATTTAGTTCATATGCTGTTTAGAAGTAAAACATAAACACCAAAAGTCATTTGTTACACTGCTTCATTAAAAGACCCGTTGGATCATTTAAACTGATTTCACGAAGGGGGAATATTCCTGCAGTCGTGAACGCGCCGTGATCTCACGCTTAAATGCGCCCACTGCGCTCCCTCGGCTCTGTCACACGAACCCTCGGATGGAGAGCAGCTTCAGCTGCGATTACTAAACTTCACTGGGCACTGCTCTGTCTTTAAGGTCAGTACAGTTTCCACTGGTTTCCACGAAGAGTTTTCAGAACTTTAATTAATGACTAGTGTGCGAAAGAAAACATTTACTCTCACTTTAGGCTGAGCGCTTCCTTTGGATTTTGCGAAAAGCCAGTTTGTCGTCAGGTGGTTATTTTTAGAAACAACGATTTTTTTAAAGAAATATATCAGCATTCATTCACTTCACTGAAAAAAATGGATTTATAGCGTTATAAAGTTGTGTGTGTGTGTGTGTGTGTGTGCGCGCGCGCGCGCGCGTGTGGGGGGGGGGAGTATTTTTAATAGAAGAACCTTGGAGTCACACTTTGCACCGTTACTACCGACATATTACGATTAAGTTACATACACTACTGCAGGGAAATCATCTCTATAATAACTTAAATGTAGACACTTATGGATAAACTAGTGGATTAATAATAATAATAATAATAATATATAAACAGGAAGCTGGTCTTTAGGTATAGGATCCATAATAAACAAAGTGCAAAATGATAATATGAAAGATAAAAGATAAGATAAATGAATTTTTATGTATTTGACACTTAAAAGTACAAGAAAATTGTGATCAGCTATATTAGGTCACCTAATCAGACAAATAAACTCAGCAGCATTTTAATGTTGGAGGTGATTAAGAGGAAATTAATTTGAGTCAGTTTCCATACAGTAAATCATTAGAGCCTGACCAATACTGGATTTATGGGGCTGAAACTGAGAAGGAAAAAGAACTCTTCATTGATTCATCTGCCCATTTTCTTTATAGAAATATTCTCGTAGTTTGCTAGAGTTATATTGAAATTGGAAAATTATGGTATTATTGTTTAGTTTAGACAGTGCTGAGAGACATTATCTTTTTCTCATTTGTGTTATGAAAAAAATAAGTTTTCATATCAGCAGATATCACTCCATCACCAGTATGTTTGTAATAGGCTAATATTAGGCAGTAATATGGGCCAGTACTGTCTGATGGTATGATAGTAAAGGATACCAATCACAGTAACAGTGGAAATACTGTATGTATGGTAGCTGGTTTAGCCTTTAATGAAGGGAAAGGCTTTCTTCATTTTACATTAAGTGGCCTCCTTTCACTATAAAATGTCCTGGTTGTTGTGTTAACATAAGCAATATATTTCACTGATGTTTGCTGCCGAGGGTCACATCCGTGTGTGCATCGCATTCTGTCTTTAAATGAGTGACGCTTCAGGGATGCTTTTGAGTGTCAAAGCAGCAGCTACGGTCAAAGGCTTCTGCCACACACGGACCCTTAGACTGTGTAATCTGATTAATCTGTCAATAACAACAAAGCCCTCCAGCCTCCTCTTTTGGCTGCTTCAGAAAGCAAACACACACTGGGCTTTGATGTTGCTGGGTACAGAGGGTCAGGTGGGAGGCTTGTTAGACTTTGCCCCCTCTCGTGAAAGCTTTATGAAAGGTCTCCAGCACTGGATCACTCGCACTTGACCTTCTTTGTATCTCCATGTGAGGGTTTGAGGATGGGCGGGGGTGGCATTTGAGCAGCGACGGGTGGTGCCACCTCAGATGGCACCCTGATGCCTGCACACATTACGGTCTGTGCGCTGAGAAAATACAATAAAGTCTATTTATTCAGTATTTTGGCTGTTTGGAAGTGGATAAACATCAGGCACAAGAGTGTATCACAGAGATCTGACAGCTTCTGTTCAAAAACAAATACAAAAGTGTTCTTATGTGTGCAGGAAAAATGTCTAAATAGTAATCGAGTGGATTACAGCAGCTTTTTTTTTTTTTTTAAACAATGACCCCTGTGTTAGTCCTGTCCAAATCCACTTACATTTAGAGTGCAGTTGCTCTGGAAAAAGAAAAGAAGAGGGCAATAAATTTAGGATGCTATCAAAAGGATCAAACTTTACGTCAGGTCAAAAGCTGCGCAGTTTTTGAAGCCCATTATGTTACCTCAGAAATTCAATTAAAGCAAATAATGTGAGTGTTTCCCGAGCATCACGTCACAGAGTGCCCAACAACACAGGCCGCCTTCTTTTTGTGATTTGAAGAATGGATTTAAGTTTGTAATCAGCACTCCAGCTGCTTGTTGTTGCTCATTATGAAGTTCAGTACATTTTAAAAAGAAAATTAGACAGATGGGTAAGCAGAAAACGTTCCATCAGCTCTTGTCACCATCTGAGAGAGGAACTCTTCTTTTATCAATAATACAGCAACGGATGATTCAAACTGCTTTGCTGCAACTGCAGTTCCAGAAACAGATAGATTCAAATACATTTTCACCTTTTACTGTAAATCCCGGGTGCTACAGTTGCAGAATTACACCTCTTTTCAGCGTAATAAAACCCTGAATTTGCATTTTCAACACAGCATTAGCTAGAAGACTTTGCTGGTAGATGATTGACTCATAGCACCAAGCCAGTAATGGGAAACGTGGCACACGTACAAGTAATCAGAGTTTTGATCTTGTCAGCTCATCTCATCAGATCTACAGTAACAAATAACTTTCGCAGCCAATCGAAACCAGCCAGACATAAAGTTTATTCTATGAGCCTAAAACTGAAAAAGCAGAAAAACTCTAAAAACTTCATTTATGTTTTGCATTATTTTTATTGGATAAAATCTTACAATTTAAAAGTCGATTTTTAGCCTTAATTTAAGGGGTTTAACAAAATAATAAATTAATCTTTGAGGAGTTACAGCCATTTTTGAGGCAGGATTCGCTTTGCCGTCATCCATCTGCCCGTCACACTTTCAGCACCTCAGTAACTGTGCCGCATATTGACTTCAGACTTGGGTGATAGATTCCTCCAAGTTTGACTGTAGACGTCTGAAGTCCACATACTGACTTCAAACTGCATCTACTTAAAAATCTGAGATGAGTTTGAACCTCAGCCACGTTGACCTGAAGGTCAAGGTTTCTGAAAGTCTTGTGGCTGCGATAACTCAAGAATGATGTCACCTAGGATGTTCAAATATACACCATAGATGGATCTACTAAAAATCTTGGAGGATTTTGAATCTCAGCGACCCTGACCTGAAGGTCAAGGTCAAAGGTCAAGTTTTTGTTGCATTGCCTGCTGAGAGGCAGGGAGACACTTAGGCATCACTTGCCTGTAGTCCATCTGTCCGTCTGTCAGTCAGCTGTGCTTTCAGTATCTCAGTAACCGTGCAACATGTTGACTTCAAACTTGGAGGACAGATATGTATTGAAGAGTACAGCTGCAGACCACAGGAACCAAAACCCTGCCTCTGCCTATACTGGTTTAACCACTGTCATCAGTCTTTCCATCATTCATTCGTCTCTCAGCTGTCTCATCTGTGTATTTCCTATGTCAGATATCTTTATCAATATTGAATGTTGACAGTTCTACGCAGTACCCATTGACTATGACCACCAGCAACCACACACCAACTAGTCGGGCAATACCTATTTTTTCCTAGCAACCAGTGGTTGCCAATTTTAAGCTTGTGCGACTGAGGCCAAAGTCAGTCACCTGCTCTCAACCCAGCTGAGCCGCATGTCACTAAAGACACGACAGGAAGACCTGTAAGGGCCAGAAAAGCACCACAAAGGAGGAAACTGTGGTGATCGACTAAAGGCAGTGACTGTCAAAAATCCTTTGCAGATATTGCCATGTCCATTTATGCACAGATTACTCCAAAAATATTGTCTGATGTTCATTTAAGTTATAGTTATATGCAAACTCAATCTGACTAACCTAATAGCAAAACAAACAAGCAAAAAACACTTAAACGCTCAATAATGTAATGAACACATTGATCTTTCTTTTACAATCGAGTCTGGAAAATGCAAGTAAACCTCTGTGCTAATTACTTTGCCAAAAACAGCTTGGAGTTGGGTGCTCCAGGTCAGGAGGTGGGATTGAAAAGTGTGGGTTGTAGAGATGCCCCTCCCTGTGATTTACTAAGTCTGCACTTCCAAGGAGGGCGTTGTGGGTGCAAACCATTCCTCAATCACAACTTTCACAGGACCTGAGGAAAAAAGGGATCACAAAGACACGAGTAGCAGCAGTGCACCCGGAGTCATCTCTGCTACAAGATAACATCTTTGTTTATGTGTCCACTTTTAGAAAATGCTACAAAAGAATGGTTTTAATGGAAGGACAACTTGAAGCAAAGTACTACGCTCTAAAACAGATTGTGGAGCATCTTATATCCAGAACACTTCTCGCACTATTTTCTGTGGACAGAAAATCACTGGAGAAAACAAACAAACAAACAAACGGCACTGCACACAAACATCACATAAACATCGCAACTGTGAAGCACGGTGGAGGGAGCATCATGGTCTCAGCTGCTTTGCTACCTCGGGGCCTGCATGGGTCTCAATCATTAAGAGAACAATGAATTCAAAATTCTATCATGACATCTTGTAGGAGAATGCTAGGGCAGCAGTCAGTGACCTGAAGCTTAGCAGAGGTTGAATGATTATGCGCCAATGCAACTCTCAAATATTGATGAACTTCACCAGCCTCAAAGACGGGCCAGAAGTTTCTCGTCATTGTTGTGTAAGCCTTATCATCAGCTACAGGAAATGTCTGATTGAGGCTGTTTCTGCTAAAGGAGGTTCTACGAGTTACAATTTTACCCGTTCCAGCTTCCACTTACTAAATAACGTGTTCAGTTAATGACTGAAAAATACAGCTGTTTGTGTGCTTGTCTATAACTGTGACTCAGATAAAGACCAGTTTTCAGACCACATTTTATTTTATGTGGTCTAATAGAAATCTTCATGCAACTATAACTTTAATGCAGATGTGCCAAGCTCAGTGTGCAGCTTTCTTTTATGCAGTTTATGCAATTTAGTGAGGTTTACTTGCATTTTGCATTTAAATATTATTCACTTTTTTTTTTACCTTCATACAATAGATATTGGCATTAGCAGTTTCTAACTTGAATTTCACAATTACATCACCTTAAAAACTTTCAGCTTTACGTTGCTTTTGCCGTCCTCGTCGTACCTTTTTTTTTTTTTTGGAAAAATTCAGAGCAGCAGCGTTTTGTGTTTGATTTTGTTTTTCAATCTGATACTTGCTACAGCCCCACCTGTGAGGCTTCAAAACGAAAAAATTAAACCGCTCAGAAACAGGAACTGTGGTTATACTGATGTAACGTAAGCACCGGAAGTCTACTCCTCCTGCATGAACGCAGCCTTTTACAACAGGTCCAACCTGCACAGAAAGCTGCGAGGGAGGGCTGCTGCTCTGCACATTTCAAATGTTTGAATCTGAGATGTTAGGATTGTGTGGGAGTGTGTGAGCGCGAGTGTTGGCATGAACTTGCGATAACAACACCAGGGGCAAGAATATACTGATAAAGCAGTTTCAATTTACAAAACTATATTTCAGTGTGTAAAGGGAGGGAACTACTTATTATAAAAGGGGCTATGGTAGTTTAATCTTCACATCACTGAGGTTTGTTTAGACTGAAAGTCTATAAAGCCTTCATAAACATGTTAAAAACATCTGTGTCCTAGTTTCATAACACATGCTTAGCATTATCAGTGTTCTAGTTATCAGTATGTAGGACTTTGGAAAAAAGGGCAACTTGAACTAAAATGTCAATTAAAGTGTGAAAGAAAAATCGAAAGTGATACAACAACAACAGCTCAAAAAACAAGCAAAACTATTTATGATTGTAAGTAGCCTATATTGTATCCATTTCTGGGGTCTAAATGGTCTAAATGGAAAGGTGATGTAATAAGTAATGGAATTTATACGGCCACTCAAACCAAGATAGTGTGAACAAACCGAGCAGTCGGCACAGCACAGAGTTCAAAGAGGCCACAACATTTCCGAGAGTAAACTTATACTTAGTTTACTAACAGCGCTCCGTATTTTAGTGTCTGGTTAAATAAAATAAAAAAGTTTTGGCTCCTAAAATGCTGTAAATGTAGCCTCTGGGTTGCCAAACTACTTGGCATATTGTGTATAATAACTTTAGAATTCATTTTTAGTTCTTGATTGTTTTTGATGATTTTAATCCTAAAACTTATTCTCCTTTTAGTTCTGATTTTCTGGGGAAAATATGTTGCTCTTTAGTTACCACTACTCCACTACTTTCAGCATTATACTTGCAGGCTTTTGGGGGTGGGGGGGTTCCCCAGAAGCTGGCAGCTTTTTAAATATTTTTCAATGGGAGCGTTTTAATAAAATGTTAAAGAGACAACAGCAGAATGGGTGCACTGAAGGAGGAAGCATCACACTGGGAGCGACTGACGTCTGGGAGAACATATTTGCGGTTGTTATCGTTATAGTGACAGCAACCACTTACTCAAAAGGGAAGTTAACAGCATGGATTAGAAATTGGCATCACACAAAGTAGCTGACATTAAACTTTGTTTGCATACAGCACCATTGGATCTACAATTCAGTCCAGCAAGCTTGGTGTCACCCCAAGAGAGATCTGAAGAATGTTCACCTCGGTCTAAAACTTTTGTCACTGCTATCCAATCACAGCGGCGGAGGGGCGGGACAAACAGAGCGACCAAAGCGTCTCAAAAGCTCTGTGGGCCTTCAGAGAAAGACGATAAGCTAAAAGATGCTAAAATGCCTCACTGCAGAGTCAGGAGGTAATCATATGGTACACAGTCCATTGTAAATCCAAAAAATATTCATTTGTAGAGTTCAAGCAACTCTACAAAATTCTGGCTGTGCCACTCTTACTGTCTTATATCTGACACTACTAAAGGACAGTAAGTTCTACAGTAAAGAAGGTGACCATGCCAGTTTCTGATGAGTACTGCAGACTCAGGCGCGTGCGGTCATATATTCCACATCTGCGTTTAGTATTTCAGCTCTATTAATAGTCCCTGACTCCTCTCCACCACTGGGACTGACAGTGACACACACAAACACGCACACGGATACACAAAAACACACACACAGCCCTTCAGCAGGCCTCAAATGTCGCATCGGCCTTGACCAAGTCGAAGATACTGCAGCAGTAGTAGAGGAAGCAGTATACGGGTGTTTTACTGTAATTATTATTATGGCTGATCACACAAAACAAGAAGCGATTATTTGTTTACGAGCCCTAAAGATGTGGGTGGACGTTTTTAGGCACAGTTAGGTTCAGCAGGCTGCTTTTGTTTTCTTTGTTTCTTGTTGGGGTGCTTTAGGTGTGAAGTTGTGGTTTGATGTGTTTTATTAGGGAACTGCACACGAGAAGTTTTATTGTTGAATTGGTTTTAAAACTTGCTGCGACATTTGCAGAGAAAGTGGTCTTGTGGTTGGGACGTCGTGGGTGATGAAATATCTGTCTGTCTCTCTCTCTTCCTTTTTACAGGTTCTTTAAAGTGTCGAGGGTGGAAAAAAAAAAAAAACTCCTGCCTCCTCCCCTCTGCCAGCCCATCTTTCCTGTGGAAGAAGAGGGGCAGTTGGTGTGTGCTGCGGTGGAGGAAAGGTGGTTCACAGCAACACGGGAGCTCTGAAATCTGACAAATCTCATCTGTTTCTGATCCATTCGAGCTAAGAGGGCATCAACCCGAGCGCTCCGTGGAGGTTGTTTGGATATTTGAGTGGAGGTCAGACGCTAAAAGTCCGCAGACATGTCGCCTTTCCTGCGGATCGGATTCTCCCACTTTGAGATGGATCCTAGTCTGGCTTACCATGAGGAGGTGCTGAACCCATACTGCGCTGTTTATATGAAGGAGGCCATTGACACAGGTTAGTGACTGTAAATAATCAGTTATTGATGATCATTTTGATGAAAGCCCATTCAATTAAATGACAGGTTAAGCAAAGCCAGTGATGTTAACAGGAGTAGAGTGGAATATGGTCAAGTCTCTGTCCTAATGTGGTTGTTAATTACAGGATTTTATTTATGGTAGGATTGTAGATTCAGAAGACACTGAGGTCTAAGTGATCACTGCTGATGACCCCAGGATTAGGGTCATCGTCGATGACAACTTAGACCTCAAAGGGTTGCACAGTGAGGTGGAGCATTTTGGTGATGGCATCATCCATGGTTTCAATTTTTTTGGAGTTCAAAGGTTGGACAAAACACGCAGTTTGAAGATTTTATCTTTACACATTTGCTGGCATATTCCTTTCTTTTGTTCATGTAACCTGTATATATATATATAAATAAAAAAATAACCAACTTTTGGATACTTTACAGTCTCGGTGCATGTTTACAAAAAAATTAGAACCAAATTTGAACAGAATTAAATTTTCAAATCATCTAAACTTCATATTTAATAGAAAATATTACAAAGACAGTTTATCAAACTTATCGGCCTTCCAACCTGTTTGAAATAAAGTGTGACAGTGGCTTAGTTACCACTGTGCAATGTAGCTCATCTATTTTAGCCACACTCTGGAAGTTTAAGTGTTCGCTGTCTCATCGGAGCAGATTTGAAAGAGCTGTAGGCTCGACGTGGATTAAAGCTGTTCAGTCTCTTTGTCTACTGAAACACTTTTCAAGGTCTGGACTGCAGGCAGCACAGTTTATACTGGAACTCTTTTACTACAGATCAGCGCTGTTGTGCATACTGATGCAGAATGTGATTTGGCATTATCTTACTGAATGCAGCAAGGCCTTTCCTTGAGAAAAAAAAAATCTTGTCTTGCATGCAGCGTGTTCTGCTTCAAAAGTATTAATGCTGCCTTCACAAATGTTAAGTTACCCACGCCATGAGCACCGATGCACCTCCTTACAGTCACTGATGTAGGCTTTTGAACTATGCGCTGTTAACAAGCCAGACGGCCCCTCTTCTCTTTAGCGCTGAAGACGCAGCGTCCGTCATTTTCATAAAGGATTAAAATCTGATTAGTCTGACGATGGGAAAGGTTTTCCCTGTCGCCTCAGTCCATCTTAAATGAGTACGTGGTGGAAATTCTGGATTTTGTTGTAGTTTATTTTCCTTGCATGTTGGAGTTACTGTAAAATAAATAAAGAGCTCCTGAGCTCAAACACTGATTTCCACAATGCGATCATGCTGTTTTTATATGTAACATATATAATGAAATTATCAGTTTATTTGAAATTTTAATTTGCACATTCACATTTTTCCGCACTCAGAGACTCGGAATCTCTAGGATCTTTTTATATGTCGTATAAGTATAAAATTTAAATGACTTGCAAATCACTTTGCATTCTGATTTTATTTCATTTCCCGCAGCGTCGCAGCCCTTTCGTGAGCAGGGTTGTCTTCAGAACACTACACTTTGTTCACTGGGTCTTTACCAAAAAAAACTATTTTCCATGCCACACAGGAAGCGATGCTCAGGAAGTTCAGTGATGCAACAACAGCGTGTGTGTTGGGAATAGAAAGTTTTGACTATGACTGTGTTAGACATTAGATTACAGTGTAAAATGCATCACTGATTATCTGTATTTTCATAGTGAATCAGCTTTGTTTACTTTCCCTTTGAAGGACGCTGACTTATACTTCCAGTGAGTCTTCCTGGCTACTTTGGCAGAATCTGAGGTATTGGATGGCTCACATAGCTGGAACGTTACATGTTAAAGGGCTCAGAAACAAGTTAAAATAGTGCAAATGTCAGTGAGCTCATACAGTTAGCCCAGTACGCCATATTTTTAAGCTCTCTGCTGGGATTGTTGATTCACATCCAGTGTCACAACTGTGGGAAACTTCCCAGTGTGATAAAGCCTCACAGCAGAAATCTTAGTTCTGCATCTGGCTAAGTTTAACCACTGGTGAGTATGAGTGCAGGATAAAGTTAAACACAGTGTGCGACTGAGAGGAAAAGGAGGGTCCTTGTGTTTCTTTTCCTCTTCGATGTAACCGCAGCGCCTGTCCTACAGCGTAGCAGAGAGAGGCTCTGTATGTGTGTTTCATTTGCACTTTCACCGGGGAACTAAATGTTTCGTTTCACTTTACCTTTGAACAAAATCTTTTTCAGGCACGAATCAATGGACACATCATTTACTGATCTTATGATGTGCTGAAATACCCACATTTGGTGAAGACATCCACCGCCGCATTGCAAACAGTGCTAGATTTTATGCCTGTATCCTGGAGCCGTTCATCACATTAAACAAGCTCTAGTGTTTCCAGTGTTTATGACAAACATATTGCTTACTGGCACCATGCTGAGCTTGTGAAATGAAGAGCTGACGAGAAACTCTCTGGCCAGGTTAAAAAAAAAAAAAAAAAGGAAAGATAACTCCCATTAGGCACTTTGGTTCACTGTGACTGATTTCATCCTCAAACAAAAGTGATTGAAGTCGTCTTTAGTGGTGTGTGTTCAGGCTCTCTTTAGGTCTTTCTGTTTCTGGCTCTGCCAAGCGCAAGTCACACAGAAGTGCAACACTTAAAAGCCCCATGACTTTCTGTTCTTATGGTACTGTTTTCAAAAATAGCATTGGCATTACGGTATGCGTGACTGGCCAAAAGCAAGCCTTTCTCTGCCAAATAACTCATGTCTGCTCCTGTAGAATGAAGTTTATTAAGGCTTCAAGTGATTCCAATTTTAGATTATTTTTGTGTAATTTAGTTTGTAACACTTAAAAAAAAATACCCACTAGTCTTCATATTTTTTAATAAGCAGGATTTTTTTCATGCAAAATGGGTGCCTGCACTAATTAATAATTTTCTGACATCCTTACTAAATCATATTGGTAAATACCACAGACTGTGTATAAAAGATGGTTGGTGCGAGCATTTGAACTGTGGCCATGCAGAAGTCACCACACTTTTCAGATTAGAGGGTTGAGTGCTGTGCTAACTAAAGTAGTTTGGTTGGTGAGGTGCAGCTATAGACTGTACAGGTGTATCAATGGATTGCACAGATATAGATACATGCTAATTAGTGCTAACAGCAAAATAATAAAAAAACAGATTTCTTTGATGGGCCGTTAGTGCAGTTAACCACACTATTCTTAATCAGATCGTTACATTTATACAAAATGTTCTAGAAGTCCAGAACAGTGACTCATATTAGCTGAAGTGATGTGTTGCAGACAGCTAGCAGCTCTAACCGCCACCTCCACACTCATCACTCAGTGGTCACACCCATAATTAAGCACACTATTAAGCCTTAATACAGTTAAAACAAGATAAATATGGGACTGATTTTACACACATATATATAGAAAAAAGTGTTTATATTTATGTGAGATTAAGGGACCACATCAATTGTCCACTGTCTAAAACAACAGGTGTACTGTCAAGTGGTTACTATTAATATACCGTATTACCGTGTATCATACTATTCAGATTTTGTGTATAGAAATTAGATGCTATTGTCGTGAATTTAAAATGATACAATGCTTTTATAAAGGTGTTATTAAGGTGCACAAATGATACAAATTTGTCATTTTAGTTAGTCGGTGGGTGGTTGCTGATGACATAATATCTGATATAGATGAAAACCTTCCAGGTGACAGGTTTGGTACGCCTGATGTCTTAGAATTTGAGGTTGCTGCGTGGTTCCTACCAAAGACGTAAACCTTCAAAAATAATTAACCGAATACATACTTACAGAGTTATGATAGTGGGTGCTGTAATTTTTAATCACACATTACTCAAACAGGGCAAATTGCAGGCAGGTTAATACACATTTAGTGCAGAAGTTTAAAAAAAAAAAAAGAAGTTGTAAAAAGAACGCCATTGATCCAAGCCCAATTTTTACCTGATTGATTTATGGTTTGAGCCCAGTTAGTCTCACTGAACACATGAGTAAGATGCTAGAGTAAAAACAGAAATATATATA
>JAVDPK010002031.1:204021-220256 GCA_034780415.1 Cichlasoma orientale
AATCAGGGAGAAATGATAGGGCTCTGTGGAACAGATAGTCATTCTTAGAAACAAAGAGAATACTGGTTAGATTGCTTTTTTTAAATTCTTGAGAAATATGTTGACAGTGAGACAAAACACAAATGTATGCAAATGTAGCCAAAGGACCAAAATGACAACAAAGAGGTAAATCAGTAAAGTCGCAGCACTATTTCCTCTTTTTGTTTCATGAGATATCTCGTCATGCATTCTTGGAAACTTTTGTTTGACAGCTCATTCAAACAGTGGGCCATTTTTAGTTAACTTCCACTTTTAGAATATTATTCAAATGAAGCAAACCTGATGAGTCAGGGCCTCGAAGCTCAAACAATGCAGACAGATTTGTTTTATTGGAAGGATTTTTTTTTTCCCATTATAAATCCAATTCAGTGTTTCTGCGCGTTGTTCCCAGCAGCACATACCGAGAGAGAAATGTAAACCTCTTCAAAGTCTAAATGTCACCTTGGTGCTTTTTCAAAGAACACAGGAACTGGCTGAGAACTGTATGACACCAAAACATCACCTCGCACTTTGCATAATGCTGTAAGGAAACTTTCTTTTTAAAAAAAAAAAAAAAAAAAAGGACACAGTCTGATGTAGCCTGTGTGTCTGGGAGACAAACTCATTCCCCTCTCTTTGTGCTGTAATCAGCACAGACAGCAGCTGGCAAAGGCGAAGGGCAGAAAGGCAATGAGCCGATGAGATGGAGGAGGCAGTGGATCACTTTGGGAGTAAAAAGCTTAAGGGGGCTTTATTGTTGAAGCAGCAGGATAGCATGTGGCTGTTATGTAAGTGGATATATGGGATGTTATTGTAGAGAAAAATCAGCAGATGTGAATTATGAAGACCCCCCACCCCCAGCAATATGCAGCAACTCTCAGAGTGAATGATGACAAAAACCGGCTGGCTGAGTTATTAAAGATTCAAACTAAATGTAAAGTTTCATGTCTAACACTAACATGCACAGCGGATAAAAAATAGTCACGAGCCTGTCTGTAAAGGGCAGTGACACAAATATACGTTCATCCTGCCCGCATTCATTCGCTGTGCTGGTTGTCACCTCTGGAACAAAATCTTCTCCATCTTCACGACATTATTGATTAAAATCGGCAAGTCGCGTGTGTTTAGCGTTAGGACAGTGATGGTTTACACTTCTGTTATTGCAAACACAGTGACCAGATCCCCACACACTAAATGTGGGGCAAAGCATATGTTTTTGTGGGACACTAGATTTAATTAGATCCAATTCCTTTTATTGTCATTACAGAGAGCGCAATGAAATCTTGTATTATATGTGCTTACACATAATAGATATAAAATACAATAGAGCAGCTGAATTATTGTACTTGGGAATGTTTTTACATTTGGAACAGACTTTTTCTTGTAGGCCAAACTGGAAGTTAGCACCACCCCAGTTCTGTGGGCTAAGAGCCAACTGGATTTTCCCATATGCTTTTCCAACAATTTGTTCAGCAAGACACTCTAAATAAACAGATGGCACTTTTCTGTTTTTTTGAAGCTTGAATGCAACTGCAAGAAGCAAAACGCTGACATTGGCTATTTAACAAAAACACCACACACGAGTTCAACACCGTCACTGCAAAGCTGCTGTGTTCGCCTACGTGACAATAAAGGTTCCCAACAACGTCATCAGAACCATTTAGCCACTTGTTAGCAGCCACGTTCTCTGGGACTTCACCTGAGTAGCATTCAAATTCAAGAGCGGGGTGCCTCATGAGAGGCTGCAGAACAAAACGTGCAGTTGTCTAAAGCATGTGTTAACCACAGGTTGTATTTCAGTCATCTAACTAAAAAGGCCATCCAGAAAAGCTTTTGGCTTTTAAAGTATGATGCAAGTAATAAAGTTAGCAAAAATGCTAACTCAGTTCTGGATTTTAGGAGTGCAAGTGAAAACATGTGCAAAGGGATAAAAGTGAAGTGGGCCACCCCACCGGTGCTTTCCATCTTTTTTACTCTTCATTCTCATTAACGTGCCCACTGATTACATCTGAAGACGGAGATTTTTGTGAAATCGACAAATAATTTTTTCTCTTTAAAAACAAAGCTGATCATTACAGCTGAGCACTGTTTGTTTTTATCTGCTCAAACAAGAGTAAATCATGCGATTATTAGGGGCTGTTTTCAGCAGCGGATTAATCCACGGCTGCTAATCTAGTCAGCATTTCTGGCAGCAGGGCAGCGCATGAAGGATAGAGTCGAAATATACTTGGGCGTTTGTGTTTACATGACAATAAAGGAAGAGAGCGGTAGTGTGGATCACGTATGTGTTTCTTTAATAATTTCTGGACAACAGTGTAGCTCTGTGGTGTAGACAAAGACACTATTTCTGCCATCAGAAAGATTTATTTTGTTAGTGCGCACTTTTACTTTGAAAGTCAGTGAAAATCACCAAACAGATTCATCTAATTTCCTCTCTGTTGCTTAGAAAATATCCAAAAGATTTCCCGGCTTTTATTTCTCGTTTTCTTCACAGAGAAGGGTCAAGTGTACAAGCAGAAGAAGCCCACCATGTATCCGCCCTGGAGCACCACGTTCGACGCACACGTCCACCGCGGGCGCATCATGCACGTGATGGTAAAAGACCGGACAGCCGAGCTCAAGTCCGAGGCCACGGTGGCTCTGGACTCACTGGCAACGCGGTGCAAGAAGGAGAACGGCAAGCTGGAGATTTGGGTTAGTGCGGCCGCATGGATTGATGCATGTGTGTATTTGAAGTGACACACCAGCTGTTTAGTCACTCTGGCAAAAAGTAAATCCAGATGTGCAAGCACACACGAAAAAAAATTTTTTTAAGCGTTAATCCTCCTTTAATTTATTTTAAAAAAATGACATTTTTTGGCGTCATCACCTGCACTGCACACAAAACCCTAACAGCTTTTAAATCATATAAAGAGAAGCCTCGCTTTAATTAATTACTTTCATGATGGCTCTAATCCATGTCCTATTAGGCAATGTGAATGAGCAAGCACACACAGCACCACCACCAAGCAACATCTGTGCTTCTCCTGCTATGAGTGCTTCAACAATGTGTCTGTGACGCTGGACAGTTTTTGGATCTTTTATATTAAGGTTACAAACAGGAAAACATTATTATTTTTTTATTTTATTCACTTGTAATGTATAGAAACCTTTATTTTCTTATAACATAGACAATGTTTCCATCAACACCACCCAGCAGAACCTCCAGTGTTTATTTAATTTTCATTAAGGTTCGTGGCTCATACTGTGATTGCCACATACTGTAATCACTGCAGTCATGACTACTGCCAGTATGAGACAAACCTTTAACATTCAGCAAAATTCAGCTTTTTTAATTAAAAAAAAATCATGTTGACCTCTTCGGAAACTTCCACTACCGACAGCAGCTTTCATTATAATCTTTGCACCACAAAGATTTGTTTCAATCGGTGTTACTCTCATTTCTCGTCTCTCGTTTGTGCACATGGAACAAATAAGGAGCACAAGAACAACTGTAAATATAGTTCCCATGTAGGAAGACCAAGACTCACATGGTAAGGTTTAGCGTTACATCTTAAAGGGACTGTTGATGCCAAAATCAACAGTCAGGGGTGTGCTAACTTATCCACTAACGCAGCTGGCTTGGCTAGCAAACTATATCCATAAAATGTATGGATGTAAACAGACTAAAGCCTTCGTCACACGGAGACCAGTTGTAGTGACCAAAGCAAACACAGGGAGGCACGGTATACCTGTCCTCCAACTTGCCAACCATTTGGGACCAGTGGTTGCTACGAGGTCACCAACCAGTCTCTGGGCCTGTGTGACTGAGGCCTAATTAGTGCCAAGTAACATTAAAATAAAATACTAGAATTTCTCACCAAACAAGAACTTACTGGATGGGCTGCACCCCCCAGTCATATTATTTGTTTTATTTAATTGCCCCAAAAGGCATCAACGGCACGTATGTGGCAGAGAGGTGAAGTTCAGAGGCTTGAAATAGCTGAGGTGTGGCCTAGGAGGCAGATGGCAGCTGAAGCCACCAGCTGTTGGCATGCACCTGTCATTCAGAGTTGCCCCACCCCAAAGTTTAAATGTTAACAACATTCAAATGGCTGAGGTATAAAAAGAAGTCGCCCCCGGTGTAGTTTTTATATGGGAGGAATTAACAGAGACAAATTATTTTTATACAAGGCTGCAAACATGATTTTTTTTTTAATGTCACTTAGCTAGCTATTTTAACGTGGGAGTCTATGGGGACTGACTCGCTTTTGGCGTGAGCCTCAAGTGGCCACAGGGGGAACTGCATTGGGGTTTGTTTACATGGTGGTGTCTTTTTTTTCACCCCTGGAGATTGCTGCTTGGTTTTGCATCGAGCCTGCATTCAAAAAGACTCTTTTGTGAGTTGTTACATCTGCCAACCAAAGGAAGCGTGAAGAGCAAACATCACAGCTCAGCTGATGTAGGACTTGATTAATGTCTTCATCTTGTCACAGCTGTCACAAGCACAATTTTTTTTTTGTAGATGCATGCTTACTTCTCCACAACGATACATTTGGCAGGTGTAGTTAAGTAGAAACTGTCCAAAACAGCATTTCTTTTTGTAAGTGGGTCATGATTTGGGGCTAAACTGTTCCTTTAATTAGATGCAGGTCATTGGGGGAAATTTGCTCATGCTAATTACCCTGTGATTTGTCAGTTTACTTTTAACATTAAAAGGGAAAGTGAGATCACTTCCTGGTTAGACTTGGCTGTGAGTGACTCTAGAGGCTTCACAGTGTGGTCTCTTAAACCAAACTAAGCATCAAACACATGTAAATACATGACTAAAAATCAAATGCACTCCTCCAGCCTGTTCGTTATGCATGCTTGTACATGCCAGACCGTCAGCATGTGTCACTGCCTCCAAAGAGCATGACATGCATGCATCATCTTCCTGAATCCACATCCTTCCCTTCTCATTCTCTGTAATTTTTTTTCATGAATTTCTCTCCTAAAATATCTTTTTTTTTGTTCTGTTTGTTTCTGTCTCCCTTTCTTCTTCTTTCGTTTCTTTTTGTCTTAGTTGGAGCTGAAGCCGCAGGGACGCATGCTCATGGAGGCTAGATATTATCTGGAGAAAAGTGGTGAGTGAATCAGACCTTCAAAGCTCAGTTTGCTGCCCCTCAGTAGTTATTTACTGAATTCACAAGCAAATGAGAGCAAATGCCGTACCAAAATCTGATAAAATTACAGTGAGAGTTAGAAATAATTCACTCCTCATAAACTTCAACAACCAGGGGCCAGATGCTCTGTAGATTCATGACTAAAATTATGCATGCATGAAGGCAGAAAAGTGCATGCACATTTTTTTTTATGAAGCCATGTGCACGCATAGGTCTCCTATAGAAATATAAATTCTTCTTCTCCATCTTTACTAATGAGTGAATGTAGATGCTTCAAATTAAAGATGATATCAAGGAAGAAGCACAGTTTTCCTCATCGAGAAGTTGGGAAAAAGGAAAAATGCAAGTTTGCTGGTCAGAGATGTAGATATCAGGATGGATGCAGCCACTCGTTCTTTTGTGGTAAACATAATTATCCCTAACAGACACACACACACACACACACACACACACACATAGTTCTGGGATCTCAGGCAGCAGCTGTACAGCAACTTCTGGTTCCTTAAAATCATTCTGAAAAACAGATTTGTGTGTGACGTGGTTTGATTTTGCAGAAAGATTTCGACATGAGAAGAAATCTGCTGAAACACATTTTAGCCATTAAAGTTCAGGGGTTTTGAAATCGGACTAAATTAATGTATAATTGATGCGAACCAGCTCATTCTCGTCCCCGGGGCATCAATTAGTGCCCTTTTGTCAAAACCGCTACTGTGGCTTATTTGCACACAAAGTGTCCTTTGGCGTCTGTGCCCTGACACACTGGATTATGTCATTTGTGGTGAGTATGGTCACTGTCAGCTCGTCATTTCAACAGGCAGGGCTACTGTTGTGAAGAGGCCCTGAGATTACGTGTGTGCAGTTTGTCACAAACTATATCTGTGAGCTAAAGGTAGCACTGCTGTATTTCTCAGGGAGAGAAAAAAATGCTTCTTTTTTTTTTTAATCAATGTGCAACACTGATAGAGGGATAAAGATGTAAGAAAGAGGTGAAATGAGAGGAAGATGAGAGATTATTTTCACAGGTAAGGACTGCTCAGCAAGTGAGTCGAAATGTGTCATTGAAGGTCTCAAGAGCATGGAGCAGATTCCAGGCGTTACTGTAGGATAGCTGGACAGGGTTGTAGAAGGTCCTTAACCCATCAGCAGGACCTGTATCTGCTCCTTTGTGCAAAGAGGAAAATGATGAGTATTGCCAGAGCTACAAAATGACCTCCAGCAGCCGCTGGTGTGGCTGTCTCTAATCAAACAATCAGAAATGGACTTCATGAGGGTGGCCTGAGGGCCCGACATCCTCTAGTGGGCCCTGTGCTTTTCACAGATGAGAGCAGGTTCAGGAGAAGCCTTGATGCTGCCTGTAACATTGTTCAGCATGAACAGTTTGGTGGGGGATCATTGATGGTCTGGGGAGGCCTATCCATGGAGGTACACACAGAACCTCTACAGGCTAGGCAAAGACACTCTGATTGCCATCAGGTATCAGGATGAAATCCTTGGACCCATTGTCAGGCCCTACGCTGGTGCAGTGGGTCCTGGGTTCCTCCTGGTGCACGACAATGCCCGGCCTCATGTGGCAAGAGTGTGCAGGCAGGATGAAGGAATTGATACCACGCTCGCTTGACCTAAATCCAACTGAACACCTCCGTTCCATCTGACACCACCAGGTTCCACCTCGGGCAGTCCAGGAGATCAGTGATGCTCTGGTCCAGATCTGTGAGGAGATCCTCCGGGACACCATCCACCATCTCATTAGGAGCACGCCCTGAAGCTGTCAGGCATGCATATAAGCATGTGGGGCCATGCAAACTACTGAGGACCATTTAGAGTTGCTGCAATGATTTTTCAGCAAAATGGACTAGCCTGCCACATTACTTGTGTTCTTTTAATTTTTTTGAGCAGTATATTTTGCTTCCAAGGAATAAGACTTTCTTATGACTCTTTGAAGTGGTCTTGAGTAACAGTTCCTCAGGCTTTCTCAAGATCTTCCAGAGTTTGTCTTTGGACACTGGCTGCTTTTTCACTCATTTTCAGTCCAGTCCTTATACCTTACCATTTTTGAAGGAATGTTTGTTAAGAAATAGAAAAAAAAAACAGTAAAGACCTGACACAGGACCTGAGAGATGCCCTTCAGTTGATCCATTTACTGTTTATTGAAATCTCATCAGAAAGGATCTCAGTGGAAGGCTGGCTGTCAAGAAGCCATTCTTAAGGAAGGGAAACAGGGAGTAAAGGCTGAGGTATGGCAAATTATTATAAAGAACGCAGAAACTCAATGACCTTACACGCAAAAAATTTCCAGGAGAGGATCCGTAGACCCTCTACTTAATGTGCTCCTCCCAGTGATCAGTTTCAGTTCTGGTATTACGAACAGAAGAAAAACTGCTGAAGGAAAATGTATAAAAGAGGTCCGATAAAATTTAGTATACACTAAATTATTTGCAGAGAAGGCTCTAAGAGTAAATTGTACATATAAACGCAGGCAGGTGTGTTTGTAAACAGAAAAAAAAATAAAGAAATTAGTTGTTTTATGCTTGGTTGTTTTAACTTCTCATCCTATTTTTCATTTCCATTTTCAGTCTGCATTAGCTCACTGTTCATTCTTCCTTTAAAAGTACCGGTTTATGTGCGGGAAATGGCACGTTCATCGTTTTTGCACATAAACACAGGTAACTGCTGCCAGAATGTGTGTTCTGGGGGATTAAAAATAATCAAATAGTGTATAAATATAGGAAAGTGATTGTGATTACCTTTGTCCTTCAAAGACTGTAGCAGCTGCACCCTTAAGTGTCTCGTCCTAATTAAATTTTCTCAAGCTATAAATAAGAGTTCTGAGCATCTGCCCCCTGCTGGTTCTGAGTAATGCACATGGTTGTGTGAGCGCTTTGTGCTCACACAACCAGTCACCAGTGCTTTCCTGACATTAACACCATGATGAGACCTGAGAAGTAGAAGGAAGAAGCTGTCTCGCATGTCTGTAAATATAGACCGAGCAAACAGGAAATCACTACAGGGAACAACAGGTGGCATACTGATGGGTACACTTCCTCCAACAAGTAAACACATACTGTTCTGTTGCCTTACTGTGCTCTAAATGAAGGATATTCAAATAAATTTCACATTTTAAGGAGTGTTCGAGTCACACTCAGTCTTTGAAACTTTGTCTGTTTGTCTGCCAGCACTCACCAACTACTCAACGAGCAGCAGTGAGACTTGAAAAAGTGCGATGCAAACCGGAAACGCAGGACATTCGCCTTCAGAGTAAAGCCTGTGCCTTACTGTTGCAACCAACACAAGGTGCAAATGGAGGCAAAATTTCTCTTTTCCAGTTTTCGTCGCACTTTTCACACTACCGCTTAGCGAGGAGTAAGCAAGTGCTTGCAGACGAGTCAGCATCATCCATGCAGACTATAGGTGACCACGGCAATGTGCTAGCTGTTGTGAAGGGATATGTTTGAACCCAAACAGTGATCTTTTCCTGACCCCAACTAAGAAGTTCTTAGTGTCTAAATCTAATAAGTGAGTGGAAGTGAACGTAAAAGGCCTGGTTTATTTCACAGCCAATACCTGCGCCAAAAACAGTACATATAAAGTCCACAGTCACCAGCCACTAAAACACGTGCACCTGTTCAACTGCTCATTGCAGTGACTGGTTTCTAAGTCTGTGTGACCTTACTGCAAAAACATCCACAGTGTTAAATGGTGAAAGCGCAGTGGTTTACGTATTCACTCTGCAAGCAAAAAGTTGCTGGTTCAGTTCCACCTGGAGACACAAATCCAGCGCTGGGGTTGCATCAGGAAGGACGGCCAGTGTAAAGATCTGCAGCTATCCACCGTGGAAGCTTTAATAACCTAGGCCTAGGTACTAAAATGGCAACGTAACAGAGAACATTTATTTTAAACGTAAACTCTGCTGTTAGCAAGAAACACATCTCAGGAGGTGAGAAAATGAAACTTTCGTGTGAAAACCTGCGTACTTAGCGGTGCCTCACCACTTTTTCCGCGTTTAAACTCTGCTCTGCAGCATCTTCTCCGCGTGCTTTTCCTTTTGAATGAAAGTTGTAAAACGTGTTTCAGATGCTGCAGGTCAGCCCGGCGGAAACCCAGAGTCCGAGCGGGAGAGAGAGGGCCTGTTCACTCTCCATCAGCGACGCGGCGCCATCAAGCAGGCCAAAGTTCACGTGGTCAAGTGTCACGAGTTCAGCGCCACGTTCTTCCCTCAGCCGACCTTCTGCTCCGTCTGCAAAGAGTTTGTCTGGTACGCAAACACCTAAGAGATCATAACTCTCCAAATTAGTCTTTTTAATCACATTACTCATTTCATCTCTTTCTTTCCTTCCACTGTAGGGGTCTCAACAAGCAGGGTTACCAATGCAGACGTGAGTGTCAGGTTTTTTTTTTGTCTTTTGACCTGCTACCTAACCTTTGTAACTCTCTCTCATGTGGTTATTCTCTGTCTTTTAGAGTGCAATGCAGCTATCCACAAAAAATGCATAGACAAAGTTATCGCCAAATGCACTGGTTCAGCCATAAACAGCAAGGAAACAATGGTGAGTGTCTGTTGCACATGATTTGCTCCATGACAGTGCACACTGTCTTCCAGGCACAGATAAATTCCACAGTTGGTGACAAAGAACATGTAAGAATTTTGTAAGCTTGTGGTCGTGACGTCACTTTGTGCAGAGGTATCATCACACCAAGGCATTCTGGTTTCATGCCATCTTCTTGACCCCGTTTCACTCCAAGTCAAGTTTATTTCTAAAGCACATTTAAGAACAACAGCAGTTGACCAAAGTGCTGTACATTTAAAATGAATAAAATAACATAAAACACAAGATAAGCTAAGACAGGAAACATAAAATAATGAAACATAAGTAAAAGAAAAGGGCATCAATAATGTATCCAGGACTCAAGAGTCATTCGGATTTAAAAGCCGAAGAATAAAAATGGGTTTTAAAAGCGTCAGCTGTTGGAGAGGTCCTGATATGAAGGGCCAGTTTGTTCCAGGGTTTCGGAGCAACAGCTGCAAAGGCCGGATCACCTCTGTGTTTTAATCTTGACCTCGGGACAGTTAGGAGCATTTGCTCAGCAGACCTCAGTGACCTAGTGGGAGTATACAGACTTCATGCCAGCGCAAGTTCATGTGCATAAAATCGAATGCAGCACCAATAAATAAAACACAGGCGTGCCGCCCCCGTTGTATACAGTGTTTGGTTGCTGACGCCCTCTGTGATAATGTGTGCGATGTGTTTTTAGATCCACAAGGAGCGCTTCAAGATCGACATGCCTCACAGGTTTAAAGTCTACAACTACAAAAGTCCCACCTTCTGTGAGCACTGCGGGACTCTGCTGTGGGGGCTCGCCAAGCAGGGGCTCAAATGTGAGGGTGAGAGGCGGGAGTTTGTTTGTTTTTATGATTTTTTTTTTGTTTTGTTTTTTTAATGCATTATGTCTGCAGGGTGAGGCAAAAACATGCAGTGTAGTAATGGATATTTTTCATAATACAACACTATGCCGTGAATTACAAAAAAAGTTTTCAGAATATACCCCCCCACCCCCCGGAATGAAACTTTGTGGTTGATGGATAAAGTAAAATGGATGCTGGCATCCTCTTAAAGCCGGAGACTGATGGTCATTTAGGAGGAGCTCAGAGCAGAGCTGCTACTCCTCCCCATCAAAAGGAGTCAGTTGAGGTGGTTCATGGATGGATGGATGGATGGATGGATGGATGGATGGATGGATGATTAAAAATAAAGCACAATTGGATTGATTAAGTTCTATCAGTCCGTATTAACCTTCAATATGAGATGATGTAAAATGTACCTGTATGATAGCCAAACATACTATTCAGATCTAAAAGCACATAGCCAGTGATACTAAACCAATGTCATATAATTCCAGCATTTAAGACACAAAGGTAACAGATTAGCCCGGACACACAGATTCAGGAAAAAACTGACTAAAATATTCAAAGTTCAATACCATCAATTTATTTCAGCCTACTTAATATTTTGGGCTGTCTGACTTTGGCACCTATGGCAGCTGTTCTATTGTGTGATTTCTTTACAAATCACTGCTGGTGACACTTCTGACGCGTTCTGCAAGCTGAAAGCCTGCTGTACACAGTCAGCATGTCATTAATGAGCAGTCTAGAGTCAGAACATTAGGATTCTTTGACCTCACAATGTTTTTAATTAAGCCTGAGTAAAATGTGTGATTAGGAACAGACAATCCTTTGAATCTTGACACTGAAATCCGTCCATTTTCTAGAAGCTGCGTGTCTGTGCTGCCTTTCGGCAAACTCAAAAAAACTCAATCAAAATCTGCAGAGCAGCAGGGGAACCCTTTGCCAAAAGATAAAACGTTCTAGAGGAGATTATACAAATATTAGTGGGTTTTAAATGGCTTATTTTGCTTTGCAAATGTTTACTTATTCTGGACTTTTAAGGACGGTGCCAGCACTGATTTTTAGGGAGAAAAAGAGCTGATGTTCAAAAAATAGGAAAGGAATGAGGGGGGAGGGAAGAGTTACAGCAGTGGTTTTCACAGTTTACCACGAAGGGGTTTCTTGGCTCTGCATAGCTGTGTTTCAGACTGTGCTGGCTGTACTGTAAACTATAGAGCCCCCTTTCCTTTTTCTGAAAAATGCAAGTTGATAAAATTTGGCACTACATGGTGGTTTTTTTTAACCAGATTTAGTCCACAGCATTACTTGATATACTTCCAGTAGTTGAGACAGCAGCAGGCATTCGAACCTTTCCCATCAGAAATGTGTTGGATTGTCGAACAGAAACACAGTGCAGCTGCCGCAGCAGGTGCAGAGTGTAGAGTTTGCAATGTGAAATTAATCACGTTTCCAGTACAAGCCAGCTCACTGAGGCAATCGGTCTGACCGAGGGGTTTGGAATGGGTATAATGTTTGTTATGTACGTGAGAGATTTTGCTGATAAACTGCAGCTTTATAAGAGGAACACGTGCAGCAACAAAGAACACTCACAAAAAAGTGTCAAGCAAAATTTGCCAAAAAAAAAAAAAGTAACGTGCCAATTTGGAGTCTTTAGCAACATTTTTCACATTTAATTGTGTAATTTTTTTTTTATAGCTGTCACAGAATATTGTATTCCCATATTCTGAAATAAAAGCTAATGCATTATTTTTTATTAATCCACTCACTTTGTGCATACAGTAGTTTGTTGAATAGTGTTTAATTCTGTTAAATTGCACTAGTTTTAAGGTTCTTATAATAACCTGTTAAACCGTGTTAATCCTGTTTTATCTTGTGCAGAATGCAGCATGAATGTGCACCATAAATGCCAGAAGAAAGTAGCCAACCTCTGTGGGGTCAACCAGAAACTGATGGCTGAGGCTCTGGCCGTCATCGAGAGCAAACAGCAGGTCAGAAACATGAAGCTGTGTAGATTTTCAGAAATGCCTTCAACACAGAAGGTGTGGTTTTCTCCATCAACTCTTAGTGTGTAATGTTCTACCTCTGAGTCCATAATGCATTGAAAGGTATGAGGGTTATTATTTAAGCCATTCAGTTGACAGACATTTATTCCCTCAAAGTCTTATATGTGTTGCTGGTCCTACCTTTCACCTGAAGGCAAAAAGCACCAGAGAATCTGACATTATTGGTCGGGAAGGTCCAGTTACCGTTGCCCAGCCGGGAGTAGTGCGAGCTCCATCGGGGCAAGTTATGGGTTCACCAGCCTCGAGTATACCTGCAAGCAAAGGTATACACCCTCTGAAATCTGTCTTTCCATCAGACATGGATGTAGTGTCATACACTTTATCTTGTTTGTGTTTCCTAACCTGCTTCTTGCTGCAGATTATCAGGGCGTTTCATGGGAGGGACCAGGAGATGAAAGCAGGTCGGTCAGCGAAGCGTTGCCAGAAGAGCCTCTGTACGCTGTTCCGAGGAAAGATCACCAATCCAGATTCACCATCGACGACTTCACCCTACACAAGATGCTCGGGAAAGGCAGCTTCGGCAAGGTGCGAGAGACGATCTGATTCAAGAAAAGCACAGAGCAGAGTGTGCATCAGGGTGGATGCAACAAAAGTGCTTCTCTGATGAGAAAATGAAATGCAAATTAGTGCCGTCTTTCTATAAGAGCACAGTGAGGGAAATGCATTTTCCACAAGTGTGACAAAGCATCATATTTTAGTCATTCTTGCCAGCAGTCAGACAGCACAGAGGCTTCACACAGCACACTGTGAGGCTTGTGGTCAAAAGTGTTTGTGCAGCCAGTTTCCACTGAAAACCACCAACTTCTACTTCAGAGTCTTAGCAGCATAAATGAGCTAACGATGGTAAATGAGTGGGCAACAGGCTACAAATGCATATATACTCTCCAAATTGAAGCAGTTTTTTTTTTAAAGGTTTTAATTTTTGGTTTTCCAGGTGTTTCTAGCAGAGCTGAAAAGGAGCGGGGAGTTTTTTGCAGTGAAGGCTCTGAAGAAAGATGTGGTGCTGATGGATGATGATGTTGAGTGCACCATGGTAGAGAGGAGGGTTTTGTCACTAGCCTGGGAAAATCCCTTCCTCACGCATCTTTACTGCACCTTCCAGACTAAGGTGAGGACCACGCACACTTGGACATTCACTGCACAGGTGTAGGCATTCAGAGTAACTCCCCGGAGCCAAATCTAGTCCTGATATATCTGTGTTTTTACATTTAGGAAAATCTGTTCTTTGTAATGGAGTATCTGAATGGAGGGGATCTTATGTTCCACATCCAAAACTGCCACAAGTTTGGCTTGCACAGAGCCACGTGAGTAAATGACACAACTTTCAATATGCACAGTATATGTAGTGATACACAGCTGTCTTGTACTGTTTGGGTTGGATCATGGAGTCTATACTGAATGGATGTAGCCTCCAGGTTTGAAAAGTGCTTCCACTGCAGAAGTGCCTTTGACCTGTGTGCTTTTTCATGGCCAGCAGGGGAAATGTCTTTACCTCTCACTTGATTTGTGACCTCAGTAAACCCTTTCTTAATTAAGTCTCCATTGCTAGTTTTGTGTTATTTAATAGAACTTAGGAAATAGAATTTAGGAAATTACACTCCAGCTTAATGCAAAATAGACAAAACAAGAGTCCCCTGGAATACACTGGGCGCCTCTGCATCTTGGGCCAGCTCTACATTTTATAAGCATCTCAGAGGCTGCTCTCTGCTCCACACTGCTTAAAATGGCATCAGGTCAGATTTGTATGGGAGCCAAGCTGCACAGAGTAGGTAAAAAGGGCAGGATGCAAAAGCATAGAGAATCTGGTCAGTTTTCAAAATAAAATACCCAGTGCAGGCTAAAGGTTCTCCCTGTGAAACATTCGTGGTGTGACTCGATGCAGGTCCGAGACATCACGTGCATGTGTCTGGTGTGCTTCAGTGGTTAGAGTGTGTCTGTTTTCTACTCAATCAAAAGGTAAACAAACCGTGAATGCTGATATTCATGGGTTTTGGATTTTTGTGTCAGTCTGTTTCATAGTTAAAAAAAACAAAAAACCTTTGGCTAAATATTAATAAAGCTTAACTTGAGTCCATTATAAACTTCTGGATCTGTTTTTCTCAGCTTGTGGTTGGCCTAGTTTGTCCTAAATCTGATCACTCCAGTGCATTTTATCCACATCTCTCATATCTGTGTGTGTCTCCTTGCAGCTTTTATGCAGCTGAGATCATCTGTGGGCTCCAGTACCTACACTCTAAAGGAATTATTTACAGGTCGGTGTTCAGTTAAGAGCCAAAAACCGAACTGAAATTCATGGCGTGTGATTTACAGCCCGAGGTGAATAATTTTCTCCCTTGGACCTCTGCAGAGATCTGAAGCTGGATAATGTGCTGTTGGACTCAGATGGTCACATAAAGATAGCGGACTTCGGCATGTGTAAGGAGAACATGAAGGACGACATTCGGACCTCCACTTTCTGCGGGACCCCGGACTACATCGCCCCAGAGGTGACCACATAGAGATGTGATATATTTTGCATGCCATAGTAAAGTACAAGTTGCAATATTTTGGCATCCTTTTGACCAAAATGGTTCAAGGAGACCCTATAATACTGACTTCTAGGTTCATATATTTATACTCAGACTATTAGAGTAGCTTTGCATGAATCATGGTACAGTCCCTGAGTGAAATAAGCCACTTAGCTGTCATTTTAAAACAAGTTATTTAAAATATTAAAGAGCTGTAAGAAGCTGAGCATCTAGAGCAATCTAAAGACCAAGCTTTTGTCTCGCTTGTACACCTTATTGACCTTAATAATTGAAACTTTGGCCATTTAAAATGTGAATATCCACCACTGTAACAGTACATACATGACAGAAAATAAGAAAAAATCCACTTGTTAATTTTACCAGTGTGTATGATTTTTATGCATCAGATCCTGCTGGGTCAGAAGTATAACAGCTCTGTGGACTGGTGGTCTTTCGGAGTGCTGCTGTACGAGATGCTGATCGGCCAGTCTCCGTTCCACGGGCGCGATGAAGAGGAGCTGTTTCAGTCCATACGGACAGACAACCCCATTTATCCCAACTGGCTCAGCAAAGCTGCCAAGGACATACTCATCAAGGTCAGGCACTGTGCTTGTACAAGTGTTTCACTGGTTAAGTGGCCACTATAAGTAAGATCACAGTTGTTAGCTCATAAGCTCTGGAACTGAACCAACAGGAATAAAAGAAAACAAATGTTGGTCTTAAATTGATGAAACCGTTTCTGTGTTTCCTGCATGTCCACTGCATGCACAAGCAAACCTCCCACTGCCCCGTGTAGCTAAACCTCTGTGCGTTTGTGCTTCAGCTGTTTGTGAGGGAACCCGAGGAGCGGCTGGGAATCAAAGGGAACATCAGGCAGCACAGCTTCTTCAGCAGCACAGACTGGAACGCCTTAGAGCAACGACAGGTGGCGCCGCCCTTCAGACCAATCATAGTAAGTACAACAGGGAAACACTTAACATATCCACTTATCATACCGACAATTTTCTCAGTTAAAACATGTAGGTCAGGGCTATTCAATTAGCGGCCCGGGGGCCACATCCGGCCCGCGGACCCCCTTTGACTGGCCCACCCCCCGACTGAC
>JAVDPK010002031.1:225429-251900 GCA_034780415.1 Cichlasoma orientale
AGTAGAAAGTACAGATACTTGTGTAAAAATGTAGGGAGTAAAAGTAAAAAGTAGTCAGAAAAATAAATACTTAAGTACAGATACCTGAAAAATCTACTTAAGTACAGTAACGAATTATTTGTAATTCGTTACTTCCCACCTCTGCATACCTGTAATGATTATTTATCGCTCTGGTTGAGTGGTTATGTCAGCCAGCCTAGATACTACACTAAAAGTTGAAGGGCAGAATACCGCAAAAAAAAAAAAAAAAAAAATCTCACTTTTGAATTTTCTCTTCTAAAACTTACTGTTACGGGGTGGTTATTTTTGAGAGTTGCAGGCTAATATAGATCAGAGGTGTCAAACTGATTTTAGCTGATAGGCCACATACTAGATCAGAGCATTAAAACATGGCACAATAATCTATATTTCACCCCAAGAGAATAATTATAGCAATATTTGTCATTACACATGTATTACAATTTATAGTAGCTCTACAAAGACACAAAACCTTCACAAGGAGGTTTTAGAACAAAATATTTTTGCTTCTTTATGATTAAAACAACTTGTCAAGATCTGGAAATACTTGCCATAAATTTACTCTCCTGTGTAGCAATGCTGACACCACCACCACACCCACTTCCAGGGGGCCAGAGCGGACCTTTCGGCATTCAGGTCTGGCCCCGGGCCACATGTTTGATACCCGTCTTAGATCCAACAGTTAACAGGTTGTTTGGGTGGCTGAGACAACATGAAAAATATCCATATTTCCAAGTTCTGAGAAGCCAGAGGAACAATTTCTTTAAAATGACATATTTTGTGTTCATTTGATAAGAAAAGTGTGCAAGAGCTACAGGTGAACACAGGCATGGCTGCTTGCCCAGTAAGATGGACATCTTGACTCCTCGTGTAAGAGGCAGGAGCCAGTCATCTACATCTTTATGTTCCCTCATCAATAATCATAGGGTGTCTGCATGTAGCAGTGTGAGAAAGGACCTTTTTACCTTTTTTTTTTTTTTGATTGAGAATTCACTGTTGGGTGAGGTTCTTATTTGATAAAAGTTTAAAGTTTTCTTCAATATTATTTATAAACTGCTCATGAAACCTTTGAAAACATGAAAGCTGCTGGTATAGCTGGTCCAAAGTGTATGAGCGGTAGGGGAAAAGAAAAAAAAACTGTCTGATGCAAGATCAGATGATCTGTAGCACCTGTGACCCAGATAAACTTCCTTTATAATAAATAATACTTTATAATAAAGAGTACCAGGGATTCCACTGTGTAGAGAAACTTTTAGTGGGCTCCGGGGGGGATTTACCCAGAGCCGAAGGAAATTTGATACCATTTAGCGTCAGACAATTTTTATTTATGCAGTGGTTTGAACTAACAGGAAAATGCAATGATTTTTGTAAAATAAGGTAAAACAGATCCACTGTAAAGCTGTGGCACCATGGGCGCAGTAGGTAAAGATCCACGCTTTCTCACTAACAAATGTTTTGTACTAAATTATCAATTATTCAAATCCTAGGAAAAAGGAATTAAAATAAAGGCCTGCCTTTAAAAGGCCTGGTAACTTTTGAAGATGAGTTAAATAAAGGGCCTGATAACTAATTTTCAAAACTTAAACTTTGATCTTGATTTTAAATAGAGTAAGAGTTTCAACCTGATACCTGCAGGTATTTAGATCCTTGTGGAAATATTACAAAAAAAAAAAAAAAGCAAAAGGGAAACAAATCATTTAATGAAATTTAAATGCTGTTTACAGTTAATGTGCATTTTTACTTTAAACCACAACCTCTTCTCAAACCTCACCAGCACGTGAAATACAAAGAAAAAAAGTGCAAAAACAGGCCTGACAGAGCTGCAGTCACCACCCCTCCAAACTCCTAACAGACGGTTGGTGTATAAAACAGTGAAGTGTTACCTCTCAGTGACCTCCACAGCTGCAGTCAATGCAACAACACAGCATTTAAAAAAAAAAAAAAAAAGTAGTCTGGGACAGTCACAAAAATATCTCATTTTAAATAAGTTCCATAAAGTTGGGAAACTGTTGAGTCACAGCAGCCAAATATTAAACAGCCCCAAAATAGATTCTGTGGAAAAACTAATTGCACCCTATGACTCAGTACCTTGTAGAACTGCGTTTAACAGTAAAAACTAGAATTAATCAATTTCTGTATGACTTTATCCAACTCTCACATTGTTGTGGAGGAATTCTGGCCCATTTTTCTTTGTGACGTTGCGTCAGTTCATTGAGATTTGCAAACATTTGTTTATGTACAGTTCTCTTAACATCCCACCACAGCATTTCAGTCAGGCTGACGTCTGGACTTTCACTGGATCATTGCAGCACCTTGATTCTTTTCTTTTTCAGCCATTCTCATGTAGATTTGCTGCAGGGCTCGGGATCATTGACCAGTTGCACGATCCAATTACAGCCAGGCTGTAGCTGTTGGACAGATGGCCTCACATTTGACTCTAGAATACTTTGGTACCATATACAGAGAAGTTCATGATTGATTGATTCAGTGACTGAAAGGTGCCCAGGTCCTGTGGCTACAAAACAAGCCCAAATCATCACCCATACACTGTGTGCTGACAGAATGAGGAGTTTGTGCTAATATGCTGCATTTGGTTTTCACCATATGTGGTGCTGTGCTTTATGCCCAAACATCTCCACTTTGGTCTCATCTGTTCAAAGGACATTATTCCAAAAGTCTATGTTCAGATTCAACTTTGCAAGCTGTGCTGTCAAACTCTTTTAACAGTTTTTCTGAGCACTGTAGTCTGACCTTGGAGGCGAATTCACTGGGATGTCAACTCCTAAGAAGACTGTGGCATTGTAGTAACACACCCGGATGCTCCAAACCAGCAAACTGCCAAAACTTCTGCTTTGGTAGAGGTGCTCACACCTGCTCATGATCAGTTAATCAAGTCCATTTGATTAGCAGCACCTGGCTGCTATACACCCTCTTAACCCCTGTGGAAGCAGTGAGAGTTCACTTGGTTTTTCACATGACTACCTCAATAATACAAAATACAATGTAACTAAAAAAAAAGTTTCAATAAGGTAAAAACTACTCAAAAGAGGGAGCTCAATTAAACAGAAAAAAAAACTGAATAAAACACAGTACGGAGCTCAATTTAATATCTAAATAAAATACATAGTAGAAAGTAAGTAAATTAAAATATTTATTTTAATGAAATAATAGGACAAAAAATTTTGGAACACGCCAGCTCAACAGGATGCCTGAAACAGAAAGCTTAGGTTAAAGCAAGTTGGTAACCACTATCAAGATACTACATCATCTCAGACTGGGGCTTTAGGCTTTGTTAAGCCAGCTAACACAAAGAAAACCTGGCTATATTTACGTTGCATTGTAGTACTCTGTGATGACAAATCAAAATTAAATTTTTTTTTAAAACTACACAGCTGAGAAACCTCTTCTTTGCGCAGTATTTGTTTATTTATTTGGAGTGAGGAAATTACAGTACATCAAAACTCTTTACAGTAACTGAGGATAGTGTGGTGTACAGTACGTGGTAACGTTTCCCTTTAACATGGCCACACAACATACAGTCAACTGCACACAGCTGCTGTTTCACATGAAACCAAATACGGTGTTTTTGTTAGTAAGAGACACACTGTTGAAATGACAGATGTTTTCCAGATACAACAGCCAAGAGTCAAGACTTTAAAATATGACAGTGGAAACCAGATACAGCATCTGTGGTAAATGTTTTTCTCCTCATACTTAATGAGTACAAACTCAAGCAGGCAGAGCTTTAAACAGAAATGTGGCTACTGAAGGTAAAATGATGGCAGCAAACATATTAATGAGGTTTTAAAGGAGATAATAATAATAATAAAGTGTACAACTGATGAGCTCCAGATAACACCTGTAGTCCCTAACAGGTGCTCAAAATTAAATGCCAGTAGACAAAACCATCATTTGTCTCCAGAGGATTACTGGATTTGCTTCACTATGCTTACAATCTGACAAATATTGCAACTACAGAGAAAAACAGCAGCTGTATGTAAAGTTGGACACTGAGGAAGGAGAAAGGGACTTGGACCAATTGACTAGGCAGATGGATTGAGCTGGAAAGGATGTGCAGCAGGTTTACGTGATTAAGGATTGAGATGGAAATGTACTACTGAGTTTAGAAAGTGTGTTGAGAAGATGAGAGGAGTACTTTGAGGAGCTGATGAATGAAGAAAATGAGAGAGGAGGATGGATGAAGGAAGAGGATTGCTGAGGAGGAAGTGAGGGCAGCTGTGGAAGAGGATGAAGACAGGAAAGGCAGCTGGTCCAGATGACATACATGTGGAGGTATGAAGATGTCAAGGAGAGAGGGCAGTGGACTTTTCAAACCAGATTATCACAATTGTGGCGCGTAAGAGGATGCCCAAGGAATGGAGAAAAATGTACTGGTATCAATTTCCAAGAACAAGAGTGAAGTGCATAGCTGTAGTAACTACACATGGATAAAAGCTGATGAGCCACACCATGAAGATACGGGAAAGAGTTGCTGAAACTAAGTTAAGATGAGAGGTGACGATCAGTGAACAGCAATATGGCTTCATGCTGGAACAAGCACTACAGATGTTGTGTTTGCTTTGAGAATGCTGGAGAAATACGGAGGTCAGAAAGAGTTTGTGTCTTTGTGGCAGAGAAGTATGTGAGGACAGCAAGACAGAAGTGAGCTGTGCAGTAGGAATGACATGGCAGGGGTAGTATTACATCATGGATCTGCTCTGATCCTCTTCTTGTTTGCAGAGATGATGGACAAGCTGACAGGGGAGTTCAGCTAGGAGTCTCCGTGGATTATGTTTGCAGATGACATTGTGATCTGTAGTGAGAGCCGGGAGAGGTGGAGGTATGCTCTGGAGAGAAGAGGAATAAAAGTCAGTAGAAGCAAGACAGAATACAGGTGTGTGAATGAGAGCTGGAATGATGAAGCCAGATGAGTTTAAATACCTGGGGTCAACCATCCAAAGCAACAGACAGTGCACAAGAGAGGTGAAGAGGAGAGTGCAGGAGGATAGCAGCAAGGGAAGATTTACAAGATGGTGAGACCTGCTATGATGTATGGTTTGGACATGTGCAGAGGAGGGATAGTGAATATATTGGACAAAGATTCTTGAAGATGGAGCTGCCAGGCAGGAGGAAAAGAGGAAGACCTCGGAGATGATTCATGGTTGTAGTGAAAGACATGCAGAGGGTTGCTGTGACAGAAGAGTATGTTGATAGGGTGAGATGGAGGCCGATGATCTACTGTGCCGACCCCTAAAAGGCCCAGCTAAAAGGAAGAGGTGGAATGCTAAAAACAGTTTGCGTCAACTGTGTTTGTCTGTATAGCATCTCTCTTTCTGTGCAACACACAACATCCATCATTTAAGATTTAAAAATGAGAGAAACCTAGCTCTAAAGTCTTATGCAGCCCAGTTTATAGCTTCTAGCTTCTCAAAAACCACATTTACATTAAATGATGAATTCTTTCTCACGTATTACTAAACTTACATAACAGTACAGCCATTTGTTGTTCTTTTATAACTCAGTTTTTCATTCTTTTTATTACATTTGAGACATTTGAAATCATCCCAAGCCATTAACTGTTAGCTAACAGATTCACTTTGATGGAAAAATATTTAAATGTCTTTTTTTTTTTTTTTGAAGTTGTGCAATGAAAAGAAAAAATATGGTCCTTCATGCTTAGAATAACAAAAACAGCCTAAGCAGAGAAGCCCAGGCTTCCCTCTCCCCAGCCACCTCCACCAGCTCATCTGGAGGCACTACCCAAAGCTTGTGACCATAGGTGAGGGTAGGAACGTAGATCGACCGGTAAATTGACATCTTTGCTTTTATGCTCAGCTCCCTCTTCACTACGACAGCCTGGTGCAGCGTCCGCATCACTACAGACAGCCCTGAGCCGTCTGTCGATCTCCCATCACTCGTTAACAAGACCCCAAGATACTTAAACTCCTCCACCTGGGGCAGGAACTCGTCCCTGAGTCGGAGAGGGCACTCCACCCTTTTCCGGCTGAGGTCCATAGCCTCAGACTTAGAGGTGCTGATTCTCACGCAAGCCGCTTCACACTTGGCTGCGAACCGTTCCACTGCCAGTTGGAGGCCACCACCTGATGAAGCCAACAGGACCGCATCATCCGCAAAGAGCAAAGATGAGATTCAGAGGCCACTGAGGCAGAAGCCTCCTGCCACATGGCTATGCCTAGAAATTCTGTCCATAAAAATTATGAACAGAATCTGTGACAAAGGGCAGCCCTGCTAAGTCCAGCACCTGCAGGAAACGAGTCCGACTCACTGCGGTTGTACAGGGACTGCTGCAGGAAAATCTGATCCTATGAAGTTGATTTCTGCAGATTCAAATATCTCAAATGCAATAAACATTTATCATAAGGACTGCGCTGTGGTTTCTCATACTGGATTCTCCCTTTATTTACTCAGCTGTATTGCATTTAAAGCTCACTGAAAAACATTAATTTGGTGATCATGCTTTCCGTTGGCTGGACTACTTCTATGGACAAAATTCAAAGATCTGACACAGTAAATGTTTCTGCCTTTGCCTTATAAACTATCTGATTTGGAACTACCGTAAAAATCAATTCCAGTAACCAGTTTCAGAACAATTTGTTTTATATTTAGATCTGACACATTTACACAGCTTTCAAAATAAAAAATGCCCACGATAAGCCTCTCCGTTCACTCTTAATGACTGGTTGAGACAAAACACACAGAGATTTTAATATTACAACAAAAAATGTTAAGTGCTTCAGGACATCATTAGGCAGTTCTTTTGATTTTTCCTTTACAGAAATTCTTAGGTATCTCTTGTTTCATGTGTATTTATTATTTTTAAATACTTGGCATAGAAACAACTGGATGGCTATTGTGCAAACTAATAGGAATAGATACTCCACTGTGTTGGTAAATATGGTCCAAAGAAGTCCAGAAGGACAAATATAACAATCTCAGTCCAGAGAGAACAAGCTGCTACTGAAGAGATGCGTATGCACTGGACAGATGGAGCCTCCACCCAAGAAAATCTGGAAATCTTCAGGACATATTATGGGTCTCCCCCCACCCTCCACTTTTTTTTTTTTTTTTTTTTTTTTTTTATCCATTATGGTCAAGAACGACCTGCATAGGCCACTGTGAGGGGCTAGATACTGTTCCAAGCTCCTCAAATGTACTAATGCAGTTGAAACCCAAAAACAAACAATTTTCTCCTGCAGTTTCTCCTTAAATTACAGCTGAGCTTCACTCTTCTAGACCTCTTAATGGATTTCAAATGTGATATTTAGGTGTGTTCCTAATATGCAGGAGGCAACATGGTGTAGTTCAGGACTTTTCATCGCCTGCCCGTCGTCCCGGCAGCACAAGTACGGTTGAGGCTTCGGCTGAGCTGAGGGAAGTGGACAGTGGGAGTTCTGGATGTGGGACCGTAGAGGCCGAGGTTTCTGGCTGCAACAGACTTCCTGGGCTGCTTCACAGAAGGGAACGGGGAGAAGATTTGCTGTTTTGGAATGGAGGACAACCCCGGGGTTGAGGGGGAAGAGGAGATTTGGGGTTTAGAAGATGAGGTGATAGAAGACAGTGAGGGGGTGGAGGGGGAGGAAGTTTTGTAAAAGCTGGAGGAACCAGGAGGAGAGAGAGCATATAAGCAATTAGCTGATGAAGAAGGTGGTAAGCAGGATGTGGGGTTGGGGTTTGGTGTGGATGTTAGTGGAGGAGAGGGTGAGGAACATTGATCAAGAGGAGGAGCTGTTGGAGAGAGGGGTGTGCTTGGAGTGTAAAGTGAGGAAGAAGGGATGCAGGAGTTGGAGAAGTGGTGAGGTGGCATAATAGGAGGAAAGTGTCTGACAGAGCTGGCGTCTCTTCCTGAGCCTGATGAGTCAGACTCTTTATGGCTGCTTGAGGATGGTGGTGGAGGGAGACGAGGGACTTGGGGTGTAGGTTTAGACTCTGGTAATTCAGGTGCTGTATCTGGGTTTGATTCACACTCTAGATCCAGGGAGCCCAGCTGAACCACCACCTCTGCAACTTCTACTCCTTCAGTCTCATCTGAACCCTGTAAAGCCTCTTCACATGCTGACCCCATACCAGAGGAGTCAGGAGATGGAGGTACAGAAGAATGGCTTGCATCTTTCTGCTCATCATCTTGCAGATTTTCCGCACTCTGTTTCTCCTCCTCGTCCTCATCCTCCAACTTTGCTGATTCTCTTTTTTCCTTTTCCTCTTCATCTTCCCGGTCCTCTGAATCTCCAAATCCCAGCTGAGCTCGAGCCCTGGCTATATTCCTCCGATGCTGCCGAACATGAGCACGCCAAGGTGATCCTACACCTCCTCCAGAGCTTCCTGGGGATCCAGTGCTATTTGAGGCCAGCGAGCCACAGCGCTGCCTGGCTGGGGAACCCTGACTCTGGGACAGAGGAGTAGGTCGGGCCCCTGGTGGAGTGGTCATTGTAGCAGAAGTGGGTCTGTAGCCTCGAGGACCTCCACATGGTTTTCGACCCAGGAGGAGATGGTTTATGACTGAACTGGAAGGGTTGAGCTGTGAGGCCAGGACACGGGTGGCAGGACACTTGTCTGGAGGGAAGGTGAAAGTTTAGGGTTCAGACAAAATAAAACAAAAACTTATTACAACAGACGCTCTCTGGGTTCATCAAAAAGCTCTAAGCATGTGACACAGAGTGCATAAGAGTTATTTGACAGTTATTTCACCAGAAAAACAATTTAGATAGCTGACCAAAATAACTACCCATTAAAAATAAGGCATAGAAATAAATTGTAATCTTAATCCTATTGTTGTGCAAATCAGGACTACTGGGTTCTATTGTTAATGAACACCATAAAAGCTTGGGAATAAGATTAAATAAACTCAACAAGGTAGCATGAGCTAAGATAACTGGACCCAACTAGACCTAAATGTTAACTCCAGATAGATGCTTTAAGCTTAGCCCTGGTTAGCCCTCTTTAGCATTTAATAGCTCAGTTTAGTTAGTTTAATTTAGCTTAGTTTTAGTGTAATTAGATTCCAATTAGCTCATGTTAACTCCAGACATATGATTTTAGCTTTAAATATGTACTGTTAGATACCCAACTACAGTTTGCTTCTTTTAGCTTCCATTAGCACCTGTTAACTAGAGATAGAGGCTCTTAACTGCATATATCTAATGTTAACTCAGGTTTAGATAGCTGCTAGCTTCTTTTAACTACTGTGTACTCATATTCGCTCCAAATGATTGTAACTGGCTCCCGTCTCCTGCTGCTAGCTCTAGATATCTGCTGTCATCACCTGTTGAGTTAAAATTGCTCCTGTTTGCTCTTTTTAGATAGTTGCAGTTAGATATAAATACAATTGAATTGAATTAAGGAGATTTACAGCTCTCTGGACTAGAGTAGAAATTATTTTTCTCATATTACATGTTAATATTTAGGTCTTTCCCCAGTGTAAGTAAACCATGTTACAATACAAACAAGACTATATAAAAACAGATTCAAGTGATTTACAGAGTGGGTTGTGAACAGATGTTTGCAGCTGCAGAGAGAAAACACCAAATCTAACTATATCACTTTTGTACAAGCCTTACAAATCATGTGTGAGTGTGAGAAAGAGTTTGCTCATTAAGGCGAGTGACAGGAGTTTACCCAAAACAGAGAAAACCTCCAGCATGCAGCCAAAGAGATGTGAATCATTCACTAAATCAAGTGTAACTGGAAACATCTGTCACTGCAGAACATTTTAGTAAAGGAAAAATAAAGTGGTGCTTTCCAGAAGTAATCAAAACATCACAAAAAGGTGAATGGCTGTATACTTTAACTGCTTGTAAGATTAAATTAATTTTTATATAAAGTCTTAAAAAAATATTACTGATGCATTTAATGAATGTTAAATATGTACCGCAGTGACAGGTGTCTCTAAATAAATGCTTAGAATACACTGTAGCTGGTTAATTGTGTGTGCACCACCTGTAACCAGAACAAAACCATCACCAGCTGTTTCCTTATCCACACACATTTTTGATCACATATTAATTATACTAAAACAGAGTGTGGCATCCATTTTCAAAATGCTCTCAAAATCCCAGACAACTGTCAAGATATAGAACTAATAATAAGCTTTCTTAAGACTGCTAAACCTTCACTGAAAGAATCATTCTGCACATGTATGCATCTCACAGCATGAGAGCATGATCTGCAGGCAAAATGGAGCCAATGAGAACCAGATTTTATAAATTCAGTCATTTTTTCAGACATGCATCACTAGAAAGGGTTCAGTGCAAGGCAGGCGTTCTCTTGCCGGATTTCCCCGGATTTCCCCACAAGTAGATTTCCCCACAAGGTTAACTGTATACTCAATCTGTTCATTGCAATAAAGATCATTTTCTTAAAAATTCAATTGGAAATCTGCATTGAGAAACCCAAGTTAGAGTTTAAAACTACTCTATTACTGTAATTCAAACACCAAAGACCCTCAATTAATCCCCCAGCACACCCAGTTTCAGAAGGGCTGTTGCTTTGAGACAAGTACCGTCAGTGTGTTGGTCAGTAGTACTGCTGCTGTGCTTGTTGGAAGCCCCCTGAAGAACCCCTGGACTTGTGGGCACTACAGGTCCAGGTCCTACGAGTCACACATCATGGTCATCATCATCAAACAGCTGGCTTTGTTTTTGAGTACGTCTGTCATTTGCTCTTTAGTTTCATCCTTGTGCATTATTTCATATATGTTTTGTTTCTTAAAGGGGACCTATTATGCTCCATATTTAACCTTCGAATCTACTAGAATAGCTTTGCATGATTAATATTTCAAAATAATTCTCATCTATCTTACCATGAGTCCACATTTATTCTCTGTGTGAAAGAAGCTGATTTAGTTCTACTTCCTTTAAGGCACTTAACTGGCTGCCCCTTAGGGTTTAAACAGCTTCTGTGCTCACAGCTGGAGCTGCAGTGTTTGCCACACTCAAACTTTACTACTGCAGGCCCCAGAAGTGTCTGACAGCCACACAAGTATTGTATATTATAAGCAATTTAGTTTTATTTTTTCTATCCAGCCGAGACCCTAACTTGATCAATTTATTTTTTTTTTGGACAATACCCTAAAGAGATGTCCATACAGGACATCAGTGGCATTCTGCAACTTCAAGCACCAACAAGCAGTGAGAAGTGGGCGGGTCCCAGTTGTTCAAAGTGGGAGAATGAAGCAACTAACAATGAGACCAAATGATACCAATGTGGATATGAGGAGCTTATGGAGTATGAAAGCTTAGTCCCTGCTGATCAGCTAGCTCTGGTCCTTACTCCAGAGCACGTGTCAAACTCAAGGCCCGTGAGATAATTTCATATGGTTATTATTAATGGCCCGCCGGTGAATAGCGCTCCCACCACTTATACTACAAATCCCACTATGCACTGCAACAGCTGCCGCGCAGGCCAGGACCTATGCACTAACTGTTTTCCAGTGTTGCCAATGACACATTGATGAGTGATCAGCGGATGAAAACATCGGTCAGCACTTTTTACATGTGACATTTAAGCTAGCCTGACCCCCCGAAATGGCCAAATGAAAAGTAGAAAACAGGGATTTTCCAAACAGGTAAGAGGCAAAGGACCTGATTGCTGACATGATGTCAGCAAGTTCAGAGCAGGTCTCCTCCGCTGTGTTTGCCGCTATGCTTTTTGCTGAGAAACTGGACACACTGCACAGCAGCATTTTTCCAACTTTGAAGCGCAGAATTTCACATCACAGTTTTTACCTGGCAAAATTGCAAATTTTCATCAGCTTGAAATATATTAATTTTTCCTGATAATATAAAAAGTTATATTTTTTTAATGTGTTAAGGAAAAAGTTGCTGTGTTTTGGCCATTCAACTACATACTGCTGATTAAAATTACTATTTTTAATCCTGTTCGGCCCGCGACTCAGACTGTGTCTTCAATTTTGGCCCGTCCTGTGCCTGAGTTTAACACCCCTGTTCTAGAGTCTCACTAAATGCAGTCTAGTCAGGTTGCTGCTACAGTGCAGTCCTCAAAGCCATTTAGCTGTGTCAAGTCTCTCGTCCTGTGGTCAAACTAACGTCGACTCCACTGTCTTGGGCTGCAGCTGGTGACGTAGTCCTTCTGTGAGATGAAGGACCCCTATGACGGCAACCCACAGCAGGGGGAGAGCTGTGGCACTACAGCAGGCCAGCTGCAGTCCAAGAAGGTGGAGTTTAAATCTGCCCACAGGATGAAGCACTTACTAGAGGAGCAGCAGATTATTGCTTTGTTATTTATTGCTACAAAATATATATGGTTTCAATTATTAAGGATATTTAGAGCAGTCTGAAGTCTGAGCTATTGTTTCACAGGGCTGGCCTCATTATTGAAATTTGGTCATGTTTAATATAAGCATTCACCATTATAAACAGATATATGACTGACAATAAGAAAAGCATAACAGGTCCCCTTTAAGGAATTTTCTTTTGTGTGTGTTTTTTACAACATCAGAAGCACACAAACCCAAAGATTTATGCAATTTTTAATGACATTGAAAGCAATATAATAAAACCCAAAAACAAAGAACTGAGAGCTCAAAGACATCTGTGATCTTTGCACACCTGCTGTGATGACTTGTTCATTTCTTGCTCACCTGTGCGAATGTAAAGTTGCATAGCCTGTTGCTGCTGCCGCCGCTTGATGCGTGCGTATTGCTTCTTCAGGGCGTAGATGTCGGTGCTCATTCTCTCCATCATCATGCCGTTAATGGCCGCTTGATGCTCTGCCCTCGCTCCTCCTCCTCCTCCTCCTCCTCCACCCCCTCCTCCAGCTCCCACCGCTCCGGGGCTCAGCTCTGCGATGTTTCCCTGCTCGGCTCGATGGTCTGGATGCAAGAATACATGTAGAATCAGAGCATGCGTCAGATAATAAAGGTGTTCCTGTAACACATGCTTAAATTTTTAGCATTTCCACCAATAAAATCTTTAGAGTAAAATGTGCTGGTAGTTCAAAAAGGCAGATGGAGCAATTTAGGATCAAATCCAGTGTGCCTTTTGGCTCTTCTTAAGCTCCTTTTCGTACGTATTTGCTCACCCAGCTTTGCTTTAATCAACATCAGCTTTACACTAGAAACATCAGATTGAGTACCAGCAAGAAAAAAAAAAAGCTGCTTGATGCTATCGGAGTGTCTAGTTAAATGTACAATACATTCTGCATTGTCTGATAGTGTTTTGGAGACTGTATCAGTCTATATCAGACTTTCAAAGTTTTCCCAGCAGGCTGAGTCACTCTTTCCTGTTTTCTTTGCCAATGATGGCGTCATTGACATGGTGCTTTTAGACAAGCAGGCTTTGAAGAGGAGATATAGTGCATTTTGTTGAGTGAATTATTGTTTGTTTTCTCTTTAGCTTGACTGAAAGTTGAAAGTTATTTTCCATCTCAGTTCTTCCAGCAGGACACAGTGTAACCCCCTAAAGCCCTCAGTCTGGTTGCAGCTTTTTCATGTTTGTGTGAGTCGTTGAAGGAGGAGGAAGTGGGGATTTGTCTGGAGGAAACAGATCAGAGTCTGTCAGTACTTAAGAGTCAAATTAAGGGCAGGACATGAGGATTTGGGGCAGTAGTTCGTCTGGAACCACTTGGCTCCTGACTGTACCCACACTGAGGGCCACTATTTAAATCCTTTGAGGCATTTTGTGTGTGTATGTGTACTGACCTTTGAGATGTTTCTGGTATCTCTGCAGCTCCGGGGCCAGTAGGCCACCCAGGGGTCCCAGACAGCCGAGCGCAGTCACCACAGAATCTTCATCATCCATGTCGGCGTCGTCGTCACTCTCCCAGCTGCTGAGACCGCCACTGCAATGAGATCACCATCACCACCAGGATTTCATGTTGCCATTACCACCACAAACCACACATGTAAACGTGTGTGTAATCCCAACTCTTGCCAGATATGGGATTACAAGTTGTATCCGTACAAGAGATTTTAGATATGTTAAATATATAATTTTAGACTCAAACTGAACGGGTCTTCTTTCATGTTTGTGTTTCTGAATATATGCTAGTGAGAAAAGATTTTTGTTAACGTTGCTCACTGTTATGATCAGTGTAAAGGAGCAGATTTACAATGTTACAAGTTACAAGTAGTTAATTTTGCAATCAGTTTAAAAAAATTAGTTAAATTATAGTTACCAATCAAATTTTTGGTGATTAAAAATGGGGCTACTGCTGGAATTCAACACTATTTTCCTTATGAAAGCAGTGAGCATCAGTAAAACACAAAGAAAAAGCAGAAACGGTCGCACCTCCAGGGCATCTCTAGTGGTCATAAACAACATAAGGAGTCTTTAAAGGCAGTAAAGGGGAGAAATATGTAGTGTTTTTACACAACACTATTGATTTTCTGTGTTTAGAACAAACCTTCCATTGGATTTCACTGAGGTAGGGAATGGAGTGATGTTGTAGGTGTATTTCTCTCTTAGCTCGGCCAGCTGGGGGAAGGGAAACACCGCCATGGAGTAAACCTCCTGACAGAGAGGGGAGAGGGGTGAGAAAGCCATGATCACAGCATTTACTGCTTTAAACCAGCATTTATGAAAAACGATTTAAAGGTGATGGCGATGTTTGCCAGCTACCTGCATGAGCTCGGCGGGATCGATGAGGTTGTGCTCCAACATCTCCTGAGTGAGACAGCCCATGGTGCTGTAAAACTCATCTGCTGTCTGACAGTACTCTATCCTCCTGAAGAAAGAGGAAGCGAAAGAGCCAGGCATGGGTTTAAAATTAGATTTAAACGATTAGAGATCGAACGCATGTAAATCTTGATTATCTAAGTTTATTCATGTCAGAATTTATCAACAGAGCAGTGTTTTATACCATTGTAACAAACATTTTCACAGAATATTCTATCATCTTTAACAATACTTGTAAATTCTTCTTTTATTTCAAAATTGCCCAGATTAACTATCCCGTTCCTGTTGATGCAATCAGATCCAGCAGCAGCTGAAACTCCCAGGGAGCCTGGTGCATTCCCAGGGTAATTATTATTAATAAAATTAGAAGTAGAGGTGGTGATATTAGCTTTGATTATAAGGGGTTTTTAACGACAAGAGGAATCAAATTCTCTTGCAAACACTGAATGCTTTTTATTTAGAAAAAGGCTTAAACTGAAAATTATGAAATTCAATGTTTAACAACAAATGAAGAACAGCCCAAGGCCAATTTGTATTTAAAACTTGATACGAATTTTTGAAGACAAATTATGAAGTGAAATGCAGCTGTGGTGAGGATTTTGGGTTCAGTGGGTGACGTGGTTCTGTTGGCTTCATCGAAATGATGACCTCGGAATATCACACTGCTGCAGTTTGCAGCTTGAGTGAAAAATCTGAGAACCATCAGTCAAAAAAGGCCGGTGTGCTGAAAACTGGTCAAAAGGAGGAGATCACCAAAACAAGCGATGGAAAATGAGCTTCCTCCAAAGGATGTCTGGGCTGAACAGGGTGAAGAGCTCGGTCATTCAGGAAGGGTCCAGAGTACAGCTGCTACTCCTCCACATCAAGACTGAAGGAGTCAAGGAGTCAGGTGATGTGGTTTGGGCATCTGAGAAGCATGCCTCCTGGACACATTCTAACTGAGAGGAGACCCTGGGCAGACCCAGGATCTCTCTTGGCTGGCTTGGGAATGCCTCAGTGCCCCACCAGAGGAGGTGAGGGAGGTAGCCGGGGAGAGTCCATACCTCTGCTTAGACTGCTGCCTGCGTGAACCAGACCCAGATGGATGAATGAATGATGTGAAATGTCAAATATTTCCCTCTCTCGCAGTGGCAAAAAAAAAAAAAAAATCCAGATCCAAATAGACTCCAACAGCCAATCACTCCTAAGATATATGTAAGCTACACCCCACCTATGGTCAAAAATTTCATGCAAATCTGTTCATAACTTTCTGAGTAATATAGCAAACAAACAGCCAAACCAAAACATCACGTAACATCCTCAGCAGAGTTAACAAAACACGTTTTGGGGTATTTTCTCTACACTGGCTGTAATTGCAGGAAGGATCCACTTACTCTCCCAGTCTCTCCCAGATGGCGAGACCAACCCGAAACAGCACCTCTGACCCCTCAAAGAAAACAGAGTCCCAGATCTTCAGCACGGTGGGCGCCGGCAGGCAGGTAGCAAACATGGTGAGAAACCACTGCATAGTGAAGACGTTGGTGAGCGGAGGCTCGTAGCTGCCTGAAACAGGGAGGCGCACACAGTGACTGCAAGTGGTCAGAACATTTAATCAAGACACTAACTCAAAGACGTGAACAAGTTCTTTGCCTCTATGTAGGAAAAACATCTAAATACACCAGGTAGTAACTGTACCTCCAGCCTCTCGGTTGGCTGCTTTCTGAAGATGGTGGAGATGCTGGGAAAGCCTCGGGAGCTTAAGGCGCAGCAGGTCTCTAAACACCGCCATGTCCACTGATTTGGGGGGGGGGGGGGGGGGTGACAACAGAGTAAGAAATCCAACACTTGATGGCAATTGTCAATCCTCACATTGTTTTGGTGAGTGTAAAAATTTTATATTGTGATTTTAATTTATAATCAATTATTTTCTACAATTAGACACATTTGAGACCACACCTATCACATCAACCTTTTGAGCTCTGAATCTTAAACTAAAACAGTTATTTAAACTATTTTTAAGAAATTTAAAAAATAAACCCAAATCACAATTTTTCAGAGCCTAAATTGATATATTTACATTGCTTGTTTTGTCCCGTTAAGTCCATTAAATCACTAGTGTTTTTGCTCATCCAGTTAGGACCCATCTGCCAACCTCTGGGGACATTGGCCAGTATTTTTAAGGCTTCCAGTGTTAGCAGATGAAAGATATTCAGATTAAACCTTCCTTTTCTCTCCTTTTTACAAATTCTGATAGATTATGAAACAAACTAGATTACAATTATACGATAGCCAATTACACTTCAGGAAATATAACCCCTCTTTGCTCTCAACACGGACATTTACAAACATGCAACCAAAGCCTAGATGTCACTACTCCAGGTTTAGGAGTAGACTACAACATTCAGGAATTTGTTCATGGGGACAATTTCATCTCCAAATCAGAGAACTGTACCTAATGGAGTAAAGATATTTCGGTCGTGCATCTAAAATGTAGACATATATGCTCCTACATTTCTATAACAGCGTCTATGAGGTTTGGAAAACTGTGTCATTTTGGGCTGAAGCAGGTAGATACAGTTAGGCTGTTATTATGAAGACCTGGAGATGGACTGGATGTCTTCATTATTAATTTCACGGATGATTTGCTGTCTGCTTTTGCTGCTGCTCCTCAGCGCTTTCAGAGCTAATGCCTGCTGCTTTGTTAAGCACTTTGTATCTGCCCTGATGGAGTCACTGCAGTCTGGTGTCCATCTATCAGTGACATTTGTACATTTGGAACTGCCATATTTTCATTAGTATCTTTTGAGCACAGTAATTATGAGAATTTGATATTGTAGCAGTCATAATGTGTAGTCTCTTTCTTTAATCTATTTCAGTATTGTCTTAAGTGTGTTGTTGTAGGTCGTTTACCTGACAATGCTCGCAAGTTGTTGGCAAAATAACTGTCAGGCAGCACTTTATCAATGAGATAGATCATCACCTGAATATAGAAGAGAGGAAAAACAAGCACAAAAAGCTTAGTCTCAGCACAGTTATCATTCAAAGAGAATGAAGCTACATATAAAATCCACCAGAACATTTAAGCAGATTAAACCCGGGGACTTCTAGTCTGAATTTGATTATATAGTCATATTTTTGGCGTATACCTTCAGTGCATCACTCTCATTGCCTTCTGTAACCTCCAGTATAAGTGCAGCCAGTACGTTGAATCCTTGGCAGTAGCCCACAGTTTTATTCCAGCGGGCGTATGCCAGCAGCACCCTCTTCAGCACTACTCTGTCCTGCTCCCCCTCCTGGCCACAGTAAGAGCTGCAGCCCGTCCTGTGCAGATCCTGTGGATGAGAAGGAAGAACAGCTCAGATGTTATATGGCCGTGCATTAACAGGATGAATGAACTACTATTTGATGCAACTGGGACAGAGAGCTGTGAAGACAGAGAGGACGACTTTGCTCTCTTTACCAAAGGAATCAACACCTCTGTTGAATCACTGAGTCAGTGACACAAAGAAAAGATCTGCAGTGACTCAAGTGATGGAGTCATCCCGTTTTCTGACGCACAAGTCATGAGCAAACATCCTCTACCCAGGTACAACTTCCAAAAAACACACTGTCCTTTATTGGCTGTTGAATGCACTTCAGCAACCATCGCTGATATATTCACTTCCAAACATAAAAACGAGAATGTTCCAAAGAAAATGCGTCGCCTGCAAGATTACTGAGATACTGAAAGTGTGATGGACAGACAGACAGACAAACAGATGGAGGATGGAAAAGTGTCTCCATGCTTCTCGGCAGGCGACACAATAAAAGATCTCAGCAGAGCTCGACAGGTTCAGGTTCAGAAGAATCTCTCGTCTCATAAGCTGACCTGTTTATTCCTACACTTAATTATAAAAATAGACATTTGGTGAACTATATCTTAAATCTCAAAAATAAAAAAAATCTTCTTAACTCAATGGAAAGATGGATTACTGCGATAATTACAGGCTCTGATCCAGTTTTATAGGTAAATTTAGCTCCATCTTAAGCAATCTAACAAAAGTCCTGTAAATTCTACCTTCATTAAACTTTAGATACGGATTCAACTGATGCTAAAGTTTGATCAGATTCGAGGCCAGTGTGCAGGAATAATTTACCATTAACCTTCTGAGGAAGTCATTAATGATGACGAGAACTAAACCTAATCCTAAATTTTGCAGAAATTTGTTTTCACATACATACATACATATATTCACATGTTCTCATAGCACAGGGTCAGGGGTTAGCGTTAGGACTACTTAATCACCATTGATGATTTAGAACATACAGGGTTAAAGGGATTAAATACAAAAAGACATTTTGACAGCATAGTTGCAGCTCCATTTTTGATTTTCAGACATGTAAATAAATCTGGATAAAAAAAAAAAAATAGAGGCTTATTTTTGTAGACTGTATCTAAAAGATGGAAACACAGGTGCCGACGTCGTGCATTGGCTTCTGCGAAACAGCCATCATTGTGATATTAAATGGGATGCTAACTTTGGAGAGGGAAATAACAGGCTTAAAAAAAAATGACCTTAGCTAAAAAATAAATAAAAAGATTTAAGATGCTCCTTACACTGTCTTTTAGTACAACTAAATGCTAAGCAAGGAAAAATGTCACCCACCCATCACTCTCAGAGGGGGAACTCAGCTAAAGAAGGTAACGGGCTGCTTATTTTTACTCTTAAGTTGTGCATTTTAATATAGATATCTAAGGGGGTCGATGCACTTTTGGAGCCAGAGGCTGGGTATAAAACATGGACGTAGCTTCAGGGTCTCAAAAGTGAAGTGACAGTGCCTTAAACTTGCATTCTTTCTAATGACCAGCAGGGGGAGATTTTGCTTCCTGTGCTGAAGTCTATGGAAAAACGGCTCTTGGCTCCCTTATTCTGTGACCTCAATAATTAGTTTCCTGATGACTTAATGAGTTTAATTGGCACATGAGTTTAATTTTATAAATGATGGTCATTATTAGAGTCAGAAATGAGGACAAACCATTGGCTAACGTTATATCTGTAAAGTGCTTTCAGTGCTCAATAGAGTAGCACTGGTCCACAGAATATTGCGTATTGTTTAAGTGCCCCTGAACAGTGTCTACACTACGCTTCAAAAGGCATTCAGCTGCTTTTTGTCTGTTTATTTTAGGCTTCAACACTGGGCACTGAGCTGCTGACACAGGGAACACACCAAAAATGTCTGCATCATCTTGTGCACACACACATACACACACACACATTAGTTTCGTCCCCAAACCCCAACATGCAAATACAATCTTGTTACCTTAACGATTTGGATGCCAAGGGAGTCATCATCTGGGTTGCTGCGCTCGTTAAAGGCAAAACGAAGAGTCTTGTCCCAGTCAATAGAGATACTGTGGAGGTACTGGTCTGCTAAGGTTAGCCAAACCTGCACAATGACAACAGCAGCCAATAAACAATGAGCCACTCAGTGCTATGGCTTTTGTAGTAATTCAGTCCATTCAGTCCCTACTGAAGGATTTTAGCAAAAATGGCACTGTTGCTTCAGTAAGAGGCCCCCTCTTCACAGTGACTCACTTTGTTTCACATTCACCAAGAGACGAGATTTCAATTGTTCAGCTCCTCTGACGAGATGAAAGTAATTGCTTCCATTTCCTCACTCTTGCATCCCAAGAAATAAAGTTGGGATGTGAGATCAATGGAGTGCTGTACACAGAGTGCCTCTACATAACTGTTCTCTCAGATGTTTCACAGCTGGGCTCTCACTTTTATTTACTTAATGCCCGACAGCTTCAAAACACAACTAGAGAGGAAAAATGTGTAAGGTGTTGTTTATGAAAACGCCTTTTTATAAAGAAGACATTTCTTGCCCAGAGTTTATATTTTTCTACTCACTCAGTACGACAAAGTGTTGCATTGAGAACAAGTGGGGGTAAATAACAGTCCCAACAATGGGAGACATTATATTTGGGATATATATTAAAGTCACATACCCTCTTCCTCCATTCCTTTGGTATCCCAGTAGGAAGTCTTGCCACAGCTTTGAGGGCATCATACCACTGTGGGAAAGAAAAAACCCAAAAACATAATATTAATGTGTTTACTGTATTAAAGAAAGAGGAAAAAGCTACCCATGATAAAATGCTTAGACTTTTATTATCCAGGTTCAAGAAACTGCTTTCCCCTAATGGATAATTTCCTTGTTCCTGACAGCTTTACAGGGACTACATTTTTAAATATAACTGAAGGGGAAGCATTTTACCATCTGGTAAAAAATATGTGCTGCTCATTACTTTTTCATATTGCATTTGATCTCCTAATGACTGTTTAATAAAAGATTAGACTAATTGCTCCATGTTGTGGAACAAACTGGTATTACATAAATGTACAGCAGTCCTAATTAGTCAACACAATGCATGGATGTTTTCGGCATAAAGTCATAGGAGTTGTTTCTTCACATTTTACTAGTAGCTTCAGTCAATTTTGTAAGCTTTCAAAACTACTTTTAAATACAGGAATTTACAATAAATATATTTAATGTTTAAAGTTATGCATTATTAAGGGCAGGATCATTTTCAGTGACAGACCCTTTCTGCCTTTTTTTTTGTCACATTCAGGAACTAAGAAGTGAGTTTCTCCATTTGGTACATTTTGTTTTAAGCCTTTCACTAACTAAAGTTTGCTTAAATATAGCAGTGAATGATGAACATTGCTAACAAAGCTAGTACAAGAATTAAATTGCAGGTTCTGATCTGTAGCCTCTCGTCCAAATATGGTCACATCCAGATACAAAACCCCCACCACACGCCAGGTTTAAAATAGGCCGTCCACAAACCACTGGGTGACTTCACTGCGACTCTGTGTTCATCTTGTATATACAGTCTATGGCTTAAAAACATGCACATACTCAAATACACAAGATTTTAGACAAAAAGCAGAACAAGAAGACACTATCAGGGAAGGATGCACAGATACGCGTATTTGTTAAATATTGGTATCCAATAGATCCACTGGTCTATTAGCACATAAGATTATATCCATTCATTCATCTTTATAACTAGTATGTTGCTTAATATCACCATGTGTGAATTTTCAGTTGGGCTGAAAGATGAAATGTTATTTTTCTAATGAAGATGAAGGAAAACAGATGAGGAAAAAAAATCAATATTAGCATGGCCACATTTTTTATTTAACATCTGTATTTGTCAGAATTTCATGATTTATGTATCCACAATATCAATGGGGGTTGTCTGCATGGAGTATCTAAGAGTGTGATATATGGGTTGTACATCTTCACCCCCTCACCTGCTGGAATCCATTTTTTCCCAGTGAGGGTTCAATGGTAAACTTCAGCCTTGTGTCAACTCCTAGAAACAAACAAACAAACAAACAAACAAACAGGTGGTTAGTGACCTTCTTAACATTTGCAGACTTTTCTTTTCAGGAACAGTGAACTTATAGGACTGAAAATGTGCACAAATAACACAAAAATGTCATTTTTGAGGTTTAGTGGAATAAAACTGCAACTTTTGATTATCAGTATCACACAAAAGCTAATCATGCATACTTATTACATAAGGCAGTTAAAAAACCCAAAATATTGATCTTCACAATTTAAAACTAAACTTCCAGAGAAACTGTATTTATCTGATCTTAACGCCTTCATGCAGTTCACCTTTAACTAAACAATTAAAACATCTGAAGTCTTCACAGTAGCTTTAGTCAGATACGCCAAATAAAGTGTCTAAGTTTACACATTCTTCCGTTTTTGCAAAGGAAAAACGGACATTCAAGTCCACGATTGTGTTATTTGTATTTGTTTAGCGGCGGAGCTCTGAGTCGCTGTCCATTTCCTGGTAGTGCTGAATCCGCGTTTCAGTCTCCACTGGTTAAATGGTGTAAAACCTCTTTGCATGCACACAAACTCCTTTAGAGAGTATTTACTACAGTAGGCTAAACCCCACGAGAAAACCAAACGGAAATGAAATTCTGATCTGAAGTTAAGAAGTGGGAAAGTCCTGACATGCCTCCCTCGGCTCTGCGCCAACAGCTCCGACTGCGGCCATTTCCCTTCCCGTCTCCATCCAGCAGAGCCTCTGGAGGATCAGTGCCTCTCACATGGGACACCTGAGTGCACATGAAGCGTCGTTTTTGCTATGATAAAACTCCGAACATAACAAATAATGACTTGTAACCTGCACGGTCCGTTTCTGACGTTTTGTCGAGCGCCATTGTGGATGAGCGCCGTTTTATTCCGCGGTTCCCTGTCGGAGCTTCGGGAGAGGATTAACGCGGAAAACCCTCCTACTTCCCTGCCACAGATTAGTCCAGCGCAGCCGACACAAAACGTAGATACAGTACTGCAGCTTAGGCCAGCAGAAGTAGTGGCGTTCAGAGGGCAAACTTCACCATTTCTCCACAGTATAAGTGACATAAACCCAGGAAAGAAACACGGTGGAAGGAAAATTGGAAAAAGTGGGAGGAACAAGGAAACCCTTAATGTTTATTCTTACTTTTATTGTGTCTTATTTGGATTTACTGTTATTCCTTTTTCTATTTAACTTTAATGAGCTATTCCACTTTATTTAGACTATTTTTATGGCAGGTTTGACTGCTGTAATACAGTAATTTCTAGAACCAAACTAATAAATGTGGGGACATATTTCATGCGAAAGGTTGCCTGATATTTTTATATATATACACAACCTTTACAGAAAACAAAAGAAACATGAAAACTATTCAGGTTAAAGGTTTGGTGGACACAGTGTAAAATGTTTGCTATAAATTTAGCAGCTGTGTTTATAGCATTATTACATTTTGTCATTTACAGCATAATTACTGTAGTTTCATTTACAGCATTACAGTCTTAGTCCTGTTTTCAGTTATAATGCACTACAGCTCGAGACTTGCAACTTCCTGACATTTACAGAAATATACTGTATGTACATATTACAGTATCTTACTGTAGGAATCTCAGTGTGATACTGTTTAAATGGGTGGGGGGGGGGGATCAGTTATAGTGCATGTGGCAGAGAAATATAAAAATATTTTATAATCTTCTTTGATGACTAAATTCTATGAGCATAAACTGAAGCCAGTGTTTGTTTTGATGGTCTTATGCAAGTGTTCTCTTGCACTCATGCGTATCTTCCCTTTTCAATCTCAATAATGGTTTAAACTGTTTTTTCATCTGCTCTTTTGCAGCCATAGATCAGCACATCTGTTTTTGCACCACAGGTTCTCATGAGATTCACATGAATTTTTCCAAGTAGAGCTGATTTAAAAAAAAAAAAAAAAAAAAAGGACTTTGTTTGCACTCTACGCATAAAACAAGTTTATAGCTTTTGTTTTGTCTTAAAGTGCTGATCTTGAGTGTTCAAACAACTTGAAAGCAGTGAACATGGATAGATACTTGTGTTATTCTTATTTGAAAAAAAAAACAATAAAAAAAACAAAACAATTAAAAAATATTTATGTCTTTAGTTCTGTCAAACATGGAAAGCATGAGTCCAAATCAAAACATCCCCAATTAAATCAAATAAATATGTGCCCATTCATTTCAGAACATGGTGTCTGCACAACACTTTAACATTTTTTGATTGAACAGAACAGAATTATTTGGTCAGTGTGATAAATTACTGTTTAACTCTGCTATGATTGATAATCATCTGTTAGAAATAACTCCATCTGACACAAATTATTGCTTTAAACAATCCTAAAGGATATATTCACAAGATGTTTGTAATACCAAATAAAAACATATGAACCCTCTTACTGTGGCAGACTTCAAGCAATTATTTTTGGTAATGATAAGTTGAACAGTATAAAAATCTTAAATATGATCTCTTTTTTTTCGCACGAAAAGAAGCAATAAGAGATGTAATGGAAAATGTGATTATTAAAGATCGCTGCATGATGTGAAACATTAGCCTCAATAAAACTAAGGACTTATATTTCAGAGTAATATTTTAGCTCTTATCCCTCATTAGTGCTGCTCTGCCTCCTGATGTTTAAAATGAGCCCAAATACTCTGTTAAGAGTCCGATCCAGGCAAGAAGTGTAAGAAGGGGGTCACCTGGCTCTAAGGTGCACAGCAGCCGGGGTGCACTCCTGGATATCCCGTTGCGTTTTTTCAGGACGTTGCTGATGATATTACCAACCCCTCCTGTGCTTTGCTGCCGCTGCTTCAAGCCCGCTCTCGGCCTCCTGCCGGCGGAGGGGAGCCGCTCCTGCCTCATCCCGGAAACAGACCGCTTTAAACGCGTTCAGTCACCTCATCGTTTTGTCCCGTTTTTACAGTTATTCCTTTGATGGAGAGCAGGAAGGCATCCCGACCGCCCCTCCAAATGCTCTCCTCCAAATCAATCGATTAAACTGATGTTTCAGCCTTCTTCCGGAAATGCCTTGTTCTACAGATTTATTCCAGAAGAAACGACCTATCTCCCATTTATCAGTCAGTGTGGAACAAAATCAACCAGAACGCCATGTTCAAACGCTCCAGAGGATGCATTAAACATAAGGAAGGTCAAAAATAGCCGAAAGCAACGGTTTGTGCTCCTATAGTGCCGCTGATGCTGCACGCCTCCTCATCCTCCTCCGGTTTGGCGTCACCGGGAGGAGGCGCACGGATAGAGAGATGCGGTAGGACGGAGAGGCACGTGGGGAAGACATAAAGGATGAGGTAATGGTGGAGGAGCGCGCAGGGAAAACGGAGGTTCAGTTTCCTTAACCCATTAAGTTCTAGGCCACCTAATACAACAATCACATCTCATATCATTGGCTACATGCAGCCGCTTAAACAAAGAGGCCAGAAGATTTTCTTTGTTACCACCTACTCAAAGTAAACTGAGCACAGACAGCAGGGGGAAGATTTTATTTGACATCAAAAACAGCAGGGCACAGCAACCAGCCACTGCCCATGAAATGAGACAGGACTTGATTTAATACAGTCCACCCGAACACCTGCAGCTGTCACATAAAAATTAACCACATTAGATGCTAATCTAACAGTCACAATTCAAGTATTAAAACATAATGGGTGAAGATGAAAAGAGGCTCCATAGAGCAAGTAAATGTTCTCTACTTTACTTGATAAATTACTTTTCTTTAAAGATTTTCCAATTAATTTACTGTTAATCACTCGTTTTCACTTTTTCCTGCATTCTGGGACTTTTGTTCCCCTCAGTCCCCAAAGGGAAATCATCTCCTATACAATACTGAAATATAACATACACTCACTGGCCACTTCTTTAGTTACACTCTGCTAATACCAGGTTGGACACTCTTTTGAACCTCAGAATTGTCTGAATTCTTTGTGGTACAGATTCAACAAGGTGCTGGAAACATTCCTCAGAAATTTTGGTCCATATTAGCATGAGAGCATCACACAGTTACTGCACATCCTTGATGAGAATCTTCCATTCCACCACATTCCAAATGTGCTGCATTGGATTGAGATCTGGTGACTGGAGACCATTTGAGTACAGTGAACTCATTGTCATGGTCAAGAAACCAGTTTGAGATGATCTGAGCTTTGCTGGAAGCAGCCATCAGAAGATGGGTGTATTGTGGTCATAAAGGGATGGACATGGTCAGCAACAATACTCAGTAGGGCTGTGAATCTTTGGGAATCCCACAATTCGATTCAGAATCGATTCTTGGGGTCACGATTCGATTTTTTTCCGATTCTTTCAAATCCAAACAATTCGATTCAAAAACGATTATTTTCCGATTCAAAAACGATTCTCGATTCAAAATGATTCTCAGGATCTACTCCAGTCTGCTGGCATGAAAGCAGAGTGCATTTATAAAGATTTTATAATTG
>JAVDPK010002031.1:252000-266141 GCA_034780415.1 Cichlasoma orientale
TTAATTGTACAGCACTTTGTGTCAGCTGTGGTTGTTTTTAAAGTGCTTTATAAATAAAGATGGTATGGTATGGTAATTAATTCAGGAAAAGTTGAGTATTAATATGCTATATTGGAGACAGACTGCAGTTAGTTGTCTGGACAATATATAAAGAAATGAAACAAACACTGAGAAGTTACATTACAATCCCCGGCCTCTCCTGTTAGTTAGGCCTAACTAAATAGATATAAATCTGGCACCCTTGCATTTGTAGATGTATATTATTATTAACACTTTTTTATATCACTAAATATTGATCAATTCCCACATCAGCACCTGGCTTTACTAAGATAATGTAAAGATGCGGGAGGTCTGGCAAAAGTGATGACTTGTGTAATAAAATAATCCATTTAAATTTACACTTGTTCATGTCTGTGTGTCACCAGGAGGGGAAGATGAACAGTAGCAGCTGGAGAACAGACATCCTGGTGGAGTACGAAGGAGAGGGCCACAACAAGTCGGACCCCGCCTGCCCCCTGCTGGGACCCGGAGTGTCGGTATGAAATCAGGGACCGAGTAAAACTTTGTTTTTAATGTTTAATCGTCAGTGCATTTGAGAAAAAAAAACTCTTCTTCTTTAGGAGTGTTTCCCAGACTGTGTGTGTGAGGACTCATACAACAACACCTATGCCTGTGTGCGCACCATCGCCCCCTCTGCCAACCTGCAGTACTGCGAATTTGATGACAGTGAGGTACATTATTGTACTTATTTGGTTTTTGCCTCTCCGTCTTCAGCATAATGACCACATAGTTTGATGTGACAAAGCAACCAATGCCAATACCAGTAATTTGGCAAGCTAGCCAACTAGCATTTGTACTCAAATGTGATAGCTATGATTAGCAAAGTTGCAGCTATTTTACTGTGTTGCATTAATCTGGCCAGCTAAGTTACTAGGTTTGGATGAATTAGGTGAATGTATTCACTAATGACAGTATCTTTCTACCTAAGGCCCAGATACTGGTTGGTGACCTTTGATTGCTAGGGAAAAAATGTGTTGCAAAGAGGCTACTGCACCAAAAATCTCCTTGTGATTGCTTTGGTCACTAGCAGATTGCCATGATCTGGAGTATTTTGCATGGATGATGGTGACTTGTCTGCATACAGTATGTTGCATGCTAAAAATTGTGGTACAAATCAGAAACTGAGGCCCTTTGCCTTCAGAGTAAAAGGTGCTCTTTACCACTGCAACAAACTTTTCAAAAAGCACAACTTTTAACTTGAAGGGGAACAACCTCTGCTTCTGTGACCAGTTTCACCTATCGACGGCAAGCAGCCTCCAGCAACCACTCGCCAACCGGTTGGGGAATTTTTAATTTTTCCCTAGCAAACTAGTGTTTGCCAGACAGTTCCCAACCTGCTTCTAGGCCTGTGTGATGGAGGCCTCGGAGCAGAGGAATCAAAGCAAGGCGCTTGGGAGTGCTACATCCTTCTGTATTTTTGCAAAAAAAATCCATCCCATATCCTTCACATAGAAATCAGTCCACATAAAATGCAAATTGGAGAGTTGGGAATGTCTCTGTTTTTAGAAAACATTCTTATCTGTTCAATTATAGAGCATTTACAATGTGAAAAATGCTTCATATAACACATTTAAAACCTCTGATGTTCAGATTTTGAAATTCCTCGACCTGCTGGCATCTGGTGGTAGAATCAGGAATGAAACGTGCTAAAAGCTCAATCCATCTGTTTGAGTTTAGACAGATCATTAACATACTTTACTGGTGTATGTCTTCTGTAGGTGTTTGTAGAAGTCTACAACGTGACGGCAGACCCCTACCAGCTGACCAACATCGCAAAAACCATCGACCAGGAAGTCCTGGAGAAGATGAACCATCGGCTGATGATGCTGCAATCCTGCTCTGGACAGTCGTGTCGGACACACGGCGTGTATGATCCGAGGTCTGTTCAGTAAAGTCTGCATTTTGTCTTTTTTTTAATCAAATTTTTTTAAATGTTTTTTTCCTATTTAAGCCAAATGATTTGTTTTTAGTTACTTAATAATTAGCAGAAGCTTAATCCTTTTATTAAATACCTCTAGTCGCGTTTTTCAGCCTCTGTTAATACACAAGCATTAATTATTCTGTCCTGTGTTGTTTTCCTCCCCTCAGGTATAAATTTGACCCACGACAGATGTTCACCAGCCACAGCTGGCGGCTCAACAGACTCAGGCAGAAGTTGAAGTAGAAAGACGATGAAGGATGCGGGGAAGAAGGGCTGCAGTGAGTTTTGTATTCAGCCTTTCCTGTTGTTGTTGCCTTGTTGTCGGGCGTCCTCAGCCAGTCTCTTTGTCAGATGAGGACAGAGAAGGGATCAGGTGGGGTCATATTTTGGGGCTGCCATGGAGATAAGAGGCCCACCTTTAAACTTCCTGTTTGGACTGCTTTTCAATGATTTCTGTCAGTAGGTGTGAAAGAGATTATTCAAAACTGATTTACACTAGGCAAGCCATGAATTAAATCTTGTTTACCTATAAGCATTACTTTGCACTGAACATATCCATTCAAATCCTGTTCAGCTACTCACTCTTGTAAGTAATTGGTTACTTCATGGTTGGACACTTGAATTTATCAGAGAAAGCTACGGAGCCCTCTCATTAGGTGTCACTATTTTCTTTTTAACTTATGCATTTTAAATTTACTGTAAATTCACGGGTATCTTTTTATGACTTCACTTGCCATCAGTGGCATAAACTGCAGTTCCACTAATGGCCACTTGAGGGAGGCTTCAAAAGTGAATCAGTCCCTATAGAGTTTCACGTTAAAGCGTCCAACTTTACAGTAGAAATAAACACAATTACAGCCTGCTACAAAAAGCAGTTTTGGTCTGTATAGTTAATTCCAGCCTTTATAACAACTGTAGGGGACTTGAATTTAAAAATAGCCCGTCTATTTAAATTGTATCATAGCTTAAAGTTAAGTATGATTAGGCCCTCTTCAGCAGGTGGATCCCAGCCACTGAAATGGAAATGCCAACCTTTGGTGCATTTTAGGACATCTTTAATGCACTTACCTGAGAAATAACATAACTTGCTGTGCAGTTAATAGTACCAAAGCCTGTACAAGAAGGTTGTGCTCCAGTTTTAGTATTGTATTTGTATATTAGCACTAATTAGTCTGTCTGTTCAAAGCAGTCATCAATCTATGTATCCATTTGCCTCCATCCTCTTGTCCAAATCATTTTAGGCTCCAAAGACCAAGATGGATAACACTGCATGGCATTCTGAGGTGAAACTAACTAGCTGACTTTTCTCTATTATATGCCAGCTGTATGCATGTGAAGTCATTACAGACACGTAAGAATTTATAGTAAATTATCCTCTGCGCACAATAAGAAAACATTGCCCTAAGAGGGTTTGGGAGCTCCGTAGAAAGTTGTACTGTCATTACTTTGGTAAATACAAATTCTAAACTGCAAATTAAGCTTTTTCCTTCTCGACACATGATAAACGCTCTATTTAAGGTTTTCTTAAACAGTCCAGCTATCAGTCGAGACAGTTTCTCAGAGCAAAGATGTTCTTCTAACAGGCAAAAACAACTAGAGCTTACAATTTGGCAGTTACTAAATAAATCCCAATTTATCTAAAACCCCCAGGTTTTATATTGTGCCTCTAATAAGACCCACCTTAACAGTTTAGCACAGTGCCCAAGCTAAATGAAGATGAACGCTGACCTGTGAGATTACACCAATACAAAAAACGCAATTTCAGTGGTTCTGGCATTGTGGGGCGCAGACAACCAGGTTAAAAATAAAATGTAAAAATAGATTTAATGACTACAGTTCATTAAAAATAAGAGTTAGCTGATGTTATTGCGCTGAACCCTCCATAAAAATTAAACCTGGAAATTTTTTTTTTTATTCCTAATGACTGGTAAAACTTGTAGACTGAACTTTTTTTTTTCCTTTTTAAGAACTGAATTATTTTGTGTTCCACAGACAGGATCAAAAATTTTGTAGCATGACCACCACAGCTGATTGCGCCCACTCGGCACAAAACCAGATTTGCCACAAGTCACTAAAAATAGGAGAACAGCAAGTCAGATGCAGCAACAGTACAAAGCATCCTGTCGTCTTTCAAAATAAGAGACTGCGCACCAAATGCACCACTTGCAAAAACATCGTGGTGTGGAAAAGACGTTTCTGATGTGATTTAGCCTGAGAGCGATATATTCATGGCCTAAGTAAACAGAGAAAGAAATAGGTCATAGGTAATGAAAAATATCCCCAGAGAATTTTTTTTACAGACCGCTATCTGTAGGAAATGCACCAGAAATCACATTAGTTATCCCACAGAAATCAGTGCCTTGATGCTGCTGAGATGTTTTAAAAAAAAAAAAAAAGGCTACCATAATCTACTAGCCATTATTTTTACAGTTGCTATCATACGGGATAGAAAATGCAGTAGGTCTTGTATGCTTTAAAACATCCAGCATACAGTGTGATGGTGAAGTCAGAAAACCAATTCACCTGCAGGGTATTCAAATGTTTTGGTAGTACCAAATAAAGGGGCCCAGTTTTAAATTTGGTCAAGGGTTTGTTTGTTTTTTAATATATTTTTTAAAAAGTCACCTTTCTTGGCTGGGGGGCGTAAAGAATCAGGATGAATTGTTAGTGGCAGCAGTGTTTCAACTAAAAACCTCCTTCCAAGAAAGATTTACAAATTTAAAGCTTCAACATCATTTCAGTGCATCGTTTCATTGTTTAAAGAAAAATATCTTCTTTTTAATGTTCCTTCTGCTCCAGTTTGGATTTTTACATGTTGATGTTTTAAAGGAATAGCAGAAAGTTTGGGGAAAGTGGAGGTTGATACCATTCCTGTGCATATATCTAAATGTCAATAAACAATGGGGGTAAAAAAAATGCTAAGCTAAGGGTCTCCTGGCTGTAGCTTTGTTTAACGAACAAACATGAGTGGTATCGATCTCTTTGTCTAACTTTAAAGCTGCCTAGCGCCCAAACATTGTGCTGATGGTCAAAAAGGTGTGTGTAGATCATTTCAACAGGCGAAAGAGACTGTGTGTAATTTTGACTGAGAACTGTTTTATTTTCTGACTTCAGCAGCAAAGACTTTCCGTGTTCTGTTACTGTCTTGTTATTCTTTAATAGCAATATTGATCATGCACCGCCTCTTGCTCTGTATTCAACTTGGACTGAATTCACGTGATGATCGAAGTCCTCCAGCGCTCTCACACACTGTGACCGTTTCTCTTCGTACAACTGATCACATCATTTCTATTCACTGATGCACTTTCCGCTCTGTCAGAAACGTTTGTTTTGGCACCCTTCAATAGTTTTTGATGATGTATTTTCGGCTTGTGTGTTTTTGTCCAAATAAAGGCATTCTAAAGCGATTATTCACATTTTGATTTCACCAAGAATGTTTTTTTTTCCCCCCTGATTTGGTATTTTACTTTAAAAAGTCCTAGCATGTCCCACACACTGTCTTACTGTTGAAATATTATTACATTGTTTCCAGCCTGCCTCAATCCGCCTTTCATCCAATCACAGGGCTGATAAAATTAGTCAGCAGCCAACCAGTAGCATTAGCAGCATTATGACAACAGAATCTTTGTCAACATCCATAAAAGCACAGTTCCAGCTTCATATTTTTATTTGACTCTACAAGAGTTACTTTGCGTGACTCACAGTTCAAAATAATCCCTGTTCATCTCCTATGGGCTTTTGTGTAGTCTCTCAGTGCATCCTCTGAAACAGTCTTTAGAGCAGTGAGCATTTGAAGCTTTAAAGGGCACCCTCTCATATAAGCTCTTCAAGTTGTGGTTGTTTAAACAGAATGAGAACTTTATCTTACATGTTGGGATTAATTTACAGTAACTTGTTCTGACCTGTTTTGATGATGATGTTTGCAGGAATCCATCTCCTCTTAAAAGCTAACTGAAAGTCAGGTTTTTAGTCAGATTTGCTCACAAAATGCAGTACAATACAAAAAACTAAGCTGAAATTAATGATAATATCTAGGTTAATGGACGAATCATAGTCAAATGTTAGAAATTTCCTGTTATGTCATCCTAAATGCAAAGATATTTCGTTTAAAAATGTATTAAAAACAAGAATGTTAAATAGTATTAAAAAAATTAACTTTTTTTTTTTTTTTTAACTAAGACCAACTTTCCAACATGATAACAGTAAACATCCCAGTTTAAGACATTTATAAGGTTAATTTAAAAAAATTGTTCAGTTCAGGCCAGAGTCTCAGTGGTGGCTTTGAGGCAAACTTAAAGTCGGTGATGGTTGCAAAAACAGCAGGCGTCTCTACAGTCATATTTCAGTTTGTTACAATTAGTTTTCCTGCAGGCATCCAGTCCAAAAACTGCTTGTAAGCCACTTAAGTGAGGATATCTTTATCCCCCTCTTGATTTGAAGTTTCTGCTTAATCTGAGCTAACTTCTAAGTCACTTTTTCTGTTTTTGAGTGTTGAGAAAAAAGGATTAGTGTCATCTGCTCAGAGGTCAGTGAACGTCTTATGGTTCTTTCTTTAACCTGAGCACTCTTAGCTCTCTGGTTTCTGGACACTGTGTCCTCAGTTTACCACTCTGGAAACACTGGTGGTTTTCCTAATGTGAAGAATCCTGCATCCGCATAAGAGACTCTTTAGCTGTCATCCATCATCATCATCAGCTATCCCAGCCCTCCAAGATGGGCAGGAATGGCAGATCTGTGCTCCCCAGGTAGGTTCTCCCTCGGTGCTGGAAGACGTCACTGATGGCCCACGTCAGACGGCCTTCCGGGTCGTGAAGCGTTCCCACAAGTTCCCCATCCAATCCCAGCTCCAGGACCAGAGCGTAGCGTGGTAGCAGCATGTTGTACCAGCTCAGCGGAATTACCTGCAAACACAAAGACGTCGAGTGATGCACAACTAATGCTAAAGTTATTGTTGTTGCAATATGGCCTAAATCTATAATGTAGAGCGAAAATTTGGCAACACTCCCCAACAAAGGACATTCCCTGCTCCTCAAATTTGCTTATTTCCCTTTATACTGCTCTGCAATTTGCAGGCAAATATTACATATTTTATTCCTCTACATTTAAAGCTGCAAAAATGAAGCCAAAACCCAAAGTGCCAAAAACATTCCTCTTTTGAGCCTGGCTCCAAAAGCAATTCAATCCCTGGAGTGCCATATTAAAATTAACATGTTTACCAGCCTTTCAGTTTTGGTTTTGGTCCTTACAGATAATCTCCCCCTTCATACCAACTGTATGGAGGGTTTATATTTTTTAATCACTCAAACATAAGAAGCCTCATAACTTCTGTTTTAAGATAGTTCTCCATGAAAAGTTGTGAGAAACATGTTGACTGCATAAACATGCAACTATAGCTGGGGTTGATGTCAGGCTGCAGAAAGGAGCTGGAAAAAACATTTAGCAAAAAGAGTCAGTGTTTTTCTCTCATTCCGGCTACAACTGATACATGAAAGGAGGTGGTGTCACTCAGCCGTTTATCAGTGTGTACTGTGCCAAAAGCAGATGCACTTCCTTTTTTGCTGGAAGTGTTCATTTTCCTGGGAGATTTCAGACCGTGTGCAGTCTGCACAGTCTGTGACCATCACATGTAAATAAACATTTATGTCATATTGATAAAATGAATATTAAAGAGTTGCCATTTAAAAGTAGAACTTTTTAAAGTTTTTTATGCTGTGGTATTAATACTTTTACCTAAGGATAGGAGAATGAAACCAACTATTACTTTTGTTCCCATCTCTTTGAGTTAGTAGGTCACTGGTTGATGTAAACCCCTCCAGGTGGATGTGCATGCTGGGACGAATTCATTCAAGACTCTGGCTGTGCTGCTAAAAAGGTCCTGACCCTGTCCTGTCAGATTTCACACTGTCTCATCACTGAACAAAGCCGTGCTATAAGTAAATGAGAATCCCACAGAGCGATGCATCGTGGGAAAATAAACAGAACAACACTGCTTCTTGGGAAGCTGAAGTTGTGCAGCAACTAGACTTCTTTCATTATTAATTAATTCAGCTGCATTTGATTCTCCTTCTCAATAAAATATAAAATATGAAAAATATCCCTGTTGATGTATATAACATTTTTTCTTGCACCACCATATTTGTTCAGTTACAACAAAAAATATTTAAGTGATTAACGCCTTACTAAACCATCAAAACTAGCAGAAAATATCAGATGATAGTTAAAGTTGATGTTTATTTGATTTGCTGCTTATCGACTGACAGAAAACGTATTTGCCAATAACTACTTCTAATAACATATTTAATATATTTTTCCCTTAGAAATAAAATACAAAAGTAACCCCATAATTTCAGCATCGGTGCTTTTAGGCCAATTTTATACCAGATCTTTAATTTTATTGGTTTGAGTTGCAGTATCAACACGAAAGGAAGGATGAGAATTTTATCTGGGACCTTTCAGGTTGTTTTAAAACCAAAGCAGATCCCCTTTTAGTTGCTAAAAATCACACAAGTCAGAGTTTGAATCCCATTTTTTCTCATCACCCATCCGATCATAATCAATCGTTGATCAAATATGAATGAAGATGAAGGTGAACTCACTGACCTTGGCAAGGAAGCGTTTGACCGCTGGGTACGGAGCAATCATATCCAGGAAAGGAGGCGTGAACTTTCGAAAGCGAGGTGTTGTTATGCCAACCAGGAATGTCCCATGGTCACTGAGGCGGATGTTGTCGGGATAACCGATCATGTTATCCATGATGACCTCCTTGGTACCAGATTTTGGGCCTTTCAACCAATACCTGAGAGACAACAAAACCTTTCCTGAGTTGTGTTGTGATTGATTGTCCTCACTTACCAAGAGAAAATTTCTCACGATAGAGCAAGTACACACACACACACACACACACACACACACCTTTACATTTGAGAGGACCCTGCTTAATATGATGTCGTCTCATCCCATGCCATAACCTAAACTTGCAACTTAAAGCTAAATCTTTAGCCTTTAACAGTTGTTAGCCTTGTGGGGTGTATATGTGTGCCTGTATTTCTCGCATGGTGAGGACATACTGTAAATGTGTTTACACTGTGGGGACCTGCCTTCCTCTTGGGGAAGACAGCAAATTTTACAGGAAAAGTTTGTACTAGGTATCCAGAAAAGAAATACAAGCTAATGTAATATCCTCTAAATAATCTGAAATGTGTACCTCAGTATGCGTCCAATGCTGGTCTCTGCCAGTAACAGGAAGTCTTCGTCAGGTGATAGGACGATGCCGTTGGGCATGTAGAGAGAGTCCAGTAGCACAGTCACACTTCCTGACTGAGGATTGTAGGAAAGGAGGCGACCGAGGCTGTTCAGCTCGATCACCTGAAACATCAAAATTGCTCCGTTTAAATATTTATTTTAGCCTAGCGCTGTTTTTATAAGGCTCTTGTTTATCTATTTAGCTTAGCTAAGCTTAGCATGTTTTACGAGCTTTATTTATCCAAGTTTGCAATAGTATAGATCTCATTTTATCATTGCTGTTTAGAGTACCTTAAATTACCTTAAATAGCACAAAAGGCTGTTCGGCATTGGCAGAGAAGATTTGCCAAGTTTTTCATGGGCGCAACCCACATACTCAAATCTGCTGTTCAACCCTAATTTTCCTTACAAATGTGGCACCACTTAAGGGGTTTCCAACGGTGTAAGATTTATTTCCAAGAAGCATTGTTTCAACAAAGAAATAATCAACCAAACACAATTATGTCATTAAATGTACTAAGGGCATGAGTTACACAGAGAGGGAGGATGATGATATTTTAGAATTCTCTTGATCAGAGAGGCATTTAAAAAGTTTCCAAATTCTGACCAGAAATCGCACAGGAAATGTCAGAATCTGACAGGAAGGTCAAGGTGACATTTAATGAACATATGAATGCTCGTCAGAGAACACATCAGTTCTGTTTGAACAGTAAGAGCTCTCTCCACGTCATGCTAAAAGATTTCTCACAAACTACCACCCAGATTTCCATGCTGCTAACCCTTTATTTACCTTTATTAACTTCAAAGGCGCCACCATTCGCGGACTTCCGGCAACAATTACCCTACATTGGCTGTGAAGCGCAATTTCTCAGCTTTCAGAAATCTTTTTGAATTTTTTCATCAGGACAAACGGTCGCGTAATTACGGTAATTCACAGCGCGTTTGATCAGATGTCTCAGCGGTGATATGCTCGGGGTTAACCAGCTGTTCACGGCAAGCAAGGGCAGGTAACAGGTGTATCGCTGCTATTAAAGGGTTACGCTTCCAAATGGAATAAACCATTTGACTTTCATATTTTTAAGAATTCATAGTCACTCCAGATGGACGGGTACAAAGAACCCAAAGCTTCTTTATGCAAATCTGAAAGACGTGTTTGGATTATTATTTTACAGCTCAGACCTCCTTCTCACCTCCAGTTTGACGTGTCTGCGTCCCCAGTGACTGGAGGAGTCGGTGAAATAGATTATTCCAGTCTGGGAGGAAATCTCCAGCCCGTTTAAGAAGGCAAAGGGAACGCCATCGGCACCTGAGGACAAAAATAACTTATTTACCACTCTTAAAGGGGCTTCACGTAGGATGTCGACCACAATAAGCACACTCCATACCCTCTGAATTAGCCAGGAGTAAAGTCTTCTCTCCGGTTCTGGGATCCACGCTGTGCAACCCAATGTAAGAGTCGACAACGATCAGCTGACCGTGATGATCCAAACGAACGCCATGAGGGCGACCGCACACAGGTTCATAGTCTGTACTGCTGCCTGCACACACAACATGCATTATTTGTGATGGTTGATACTTTTTTAATGAAATCGCTATTTTACATCAAAGATGCTGATCTATTATCATGGCCCGAATGATGGAACAGAGTCAATAAGAACAGTCAGAGCTACAGACATTTTTTGCATTTTTTTGACAAGGAAAAAATCTGTACAAAGTGATTTCCATTGGTTTCATACAGGCTGATATTTTGAAAATACTCAGAGCAAAAGGAGCCAAAAATCATGAAAAAATAACCCTGAAACTATAAATAAAGGTTTAATGAATAATTCAATCGGGCAGCTTAAATATTCCAGTTTCATCTGTGGTGCAAATTAGATTTTTTCCAGTGTCAGTGTAGCTAAATGAAACCAGTCACCTGCTTTGGGTCGATTCCACCGAACTAAATGAATCTTTATTAACTGCCGAAGTTCATTATTATCCAATTTTTTCAAAACAGTCAAACACTGAGCTGGCTTGCCTGCCTTCTTTGACTCAAGAGCTACCAATAATTAACTTTAAAGGTCATGTTAAAGCAACTATTAAATGCCAGCTGTTATCTTCATCTACTGAACTTCCTAACAAAACACTGTTTAAAAAAGATCAACTGTTGATTCTACGCACATTTTCCCTGCACAAATTCACAGATTATAACAACTACACTGTAAAGTTATAAGCACAAAAAACAAACAGTCATCCCCGAACAAACACAAACCACATTCTGGGAGATTCTCTCCCATCTGAGTGATGAAGGTCAGGCTGTCATCAGGACCGATTCTCCACAGTTTCCCGTCCACTGTTCCTGTGTACACGTTACCTGAAACACACACACTCCACAAATAGGTCACTTCAACTCACATGTTTTCACACAGTAATGAAGGAGCAGGGGGAAACCCCCCCCAACAAACAAACGGCACTCTGACCATGCTCATCAGCAGTGAAGGATTCTGGTCCATGTAGTTTTCCAGTGAACAGCCTGCGGCCCCTCTGCAGACGGGTGTTGACACCCAGCGGCCCCTCCAGGGCCGGAGGAGGCCCCTTCAGTCTGGGGAAACAAATCATGGTTGCTGATACTCACAAGAAAAGTATGCAGCTGATGATTCATTTTGGAATTCAACCTCAAAAATCTGAAACATGGCAGCAGCTCTGAAAATGCACTCTGTTTTGAGCCAATATAGAGATTATTTTGAAACCACTTGGTGAACATTAAATAAAACAAAAAATGTAAATGTACTTTTATGAAAGCTACTGTAGATATAAAAAGGGGCAAAAAATGTTAAAACTTAAATGCAATCTGACTTCAACTGATCTCGCCTTAAGGTTGTCTCCTTATGCACCTTTGCTTTAGACCGCTCTCTGTACATCCCATTCTGACCAACTCACTAAATTTCATTAAAGGTTCTCTTTAATATATGGAATATGGAAATAACTTATGTTTTATGTTGAAATTCTAACTTTTTTTTGTTTAAAAACAAGACAGAGAAGCTCTGACAAAGTTTTTAAGCTGCAAATTTGACTTCCAGATAGTCAAAAAAATCTAAATCAAAAGTCCTCAAAAATCCCCATGAGTTGCATCCACTTTTAAAAGGCTGTTTGAGGCATCTACTGCACTTTCCACTATAATAAATACATCTTTGCCGGACTGAAGCTCCACAGTCATGTTGGAGGGACTCCGGCTGCTGTTGGCCATGAAAGCGTGAGCACTTACACATGTGGTTTGGGGTCGATGGGAGACGGCAGCAGGTAAACTCCAACAGCTGCAGCCAGGAGAGCCGCTAACAGAGATCTTCTCCCCAACCTGAGCGAGACAGGAATGCAGCATGCAGCTTAGTACAGGATTCCGGCTGCTCAACTGTCCTGGGTCGTCTTTGTCAGATTTTTCATTTCATGATGCTAAAAATGTTTTCAGTTGGTGAAAGCTCAGGACTGCAGGCAGGCCAGTTCAGCACATGGACTCTTCTACTATGAAGCCGTGCTGCTGTCATAGATGCAGTAAGCGGTTTATTTCTTGCTGAAATATGTGCGTCCTGGTTTGTTGTTTACACTGTGCTTTGCTGGAGACCGTTAAAGTAGCTCCCTTTTTACTAAATTGTCATCGGAGGCTAACGTGTGACTCTCAGTCTCAGACATGCCTGGGCATGATGTATCAATATATAAATATAGTCTGTTTGTGTTAACATATTCTTTATTCTAATGCTTACACTACAGATGAGAGAATGAGAGAAATCCCAGAGGCCAAGGACTGACTGAGGAACAGTTGAGCAACAGTTTGCAGGATTTCCAGCAAACCTCCTTAAATTTAGAGGCTAAATAATGACTGCTGGTGCACAGTCTACTGCCCCAACTCATTGAATAAAAAAGGCAGGAAACTAAACTTTGCTAAATTAAATCTAATGAATTTTATTTTTTGCTATTTGTTACAAAATTTGTTGCAAAAGTAACACAATCAGCTCTGCATGATTTACTAATTGAGCATATTTTTGTTTGTTTGTTTTTTGCCTTTGGGGGAAACGTAGCAGGTCTTAGTCCTGCTGATAAGGAGAACAGTGGTCCCTGAACACACCACATAAAATTGATTAATCAGTATAACAATGTGACCGCTGTGCTCCCAGGACAAGCTGACATGCAGAAACTTGCAGAAAGCTCAAGCCAGCACATATTCTAGATTAGTGGTGTCAAACTCATTTTAATTCACACACTAGTTTAAAAAAAAAAAAAAAAATTATATATAAAGAGCGCGCACACACAATTTTTTTCTCTTTTATTTAAGAGAAAAAAAAGAATGTGCTCATAAATATACATGTTTTAGTGTATAACAAATTGATGCATTCTCATAAATGTAGAATTCATTAATTAAAATACACAGGAGCAGGCGCCGTGCCCCTGCCATCTTGAGTACAGTGGCTGAGATTAACACTGTGGTTCCACCTAATTACGTTTTATGCATGTGGCTACAGGCCGGCCACATACGTAGTACGCTAAAGGTGGCGGAGAAGAGAACTCATAGGCATTAGTGTGCTATTCTCAAGATATGAAGGATCATACCTATGTGTTACCATTGGAGAAGGGGTCTCCTTCACCAAAGAAGTGAAAACACAAAGCAAAGAGACGGCGTCACCGGCATCTTAATAAAATGTCATCTTCTTCCTCCTCACCTTAAATTTACACCAGTGCCTCTGTGAAAATGAGCCTCTGCAGGGTGAATACACATGGAAGCAAGGTTGGCCCACATATAGTCTGGATATGAATGGGTGAGTGTGTCCAAACTTTTGACTGGTACTGTAGTGGGTGAGTGTTATCTTAACACAGGGATACTCGCTTCCAGGCCTCGAGAGCCGGTGTCCTGCAGGTTTTAGATGTGTCTCTGCTTCAACACACCTGA
>JAVDPK010002032.1:20715-37023 GCA_034780415.1 Cichlasoma orientale
CACACACACACACACACACACACACACACACACACACACACACACACACACACACACACACACACACGCACACACAAGGACTCTTCCAAAAGGCTTTTTAATCCATGCAGGACATACGTGTTTAAGATCATGGCACAGTCTGTAACAGCAAGCGGTGTGCACACTTTAAACATCCACATTTACCAAAAGAAGAACACTGCTGGCGGCATGTGAACCAGACAGAGTAAAACACAAATCCCTTCCTGAGCATCGGCCCCTGATGGAGCAGCTGGCTGTGGGCTTCACCAAATTAGTCAGCACAGGCATTTGGCAGCAGAGCCGCAGATCTCTCTCATCCATCAAAACCTCTGAGATACCTCTGAAAGATGATTAGGCCAGACAATAAAGCGATGAGAATAAACCAAAAACTGAAATGCCCTTTTGTCAGTCCTTTAGCTGAACTATCTACCTGGCAGAAAATGTCTGAGTAAAACCTAGATCCTGAAATCTATTCCAGGCTTTGTAGCCGTGCAGAAAATATAAAGCATCCATTTTCTTTTTGGAAACAGCAGGAAAAATAGTAGGAAAAAAGATTAACTTACAAGAGTATGGTATTACAGGAAGCAGCGATTCTCCCATTCATGTATAAAAGAACGAGTTAGATTAACAAGATGCAACTAAATATTTTCTTTGTTGGTCACTTGGGATATTTAGATAATCTTCTAAATCTCAGGATGATGCTTGTGTTTGTCTGAATTAATTCAGGAGGATTACAAACCAGCGTTTCCCACAGATTTAGATTCTCTTCATAGCAGGGTTAGGGGAGGGTGTGGGCTATTAATACACTTTCTTAATTTAGTTATAAAATATAAGATCGTATACAAAAACAGGGAATACTTTGTATAAAAACAATGTAAGGAACACTGCCATCCTGCTTATTGTATTATCTTTTATATTAATTCCTTTATCTTTAGTTTCCCTGTATGTATTTAAACATTACAGGACTTACAAACAGGAAGACTAGGAGTGATGTAGCAACCAGAAATTATGAAATCACGATGAAACTCATCAACTTGCATAGACAGCAGGTGATAAAGTCAATGGGCAAAATTAGAAATGCAAAGTGGGTGGTTCCCGAGCTCAACTTGTCTCAGCTTTGAAGCAAGAGAATGATATCACCCCCTCTTATGATTAGGGGGGTAAAGAGGGGGTGGTAAATATATTAGAGGGCTACCTATGCAACCAATGTCCACTAGCAACCAGCTATCAGCTACAAAGAAAATAGAAGATACTTTTGGCTGTTCCCTAATTCACAACGGGTTGCCACAGCGGACAGCTCCACATGTTTGATTGTTACGCCCGATGCCCCTCCTGATACAACCCTAAATTGCATCTCCTCCCAGGACTTAACCAGGGATCTTTCGCTTATTAGATGAATATGTAAACCACTGTACTACGGAGCCACTAAGCTTTATATAGTAGAGTTGAGGTTCACAATTCTGAACAAGACTTTAACAGGAATTTCAAGAGGTCAGTAAAGCTCCTGTTTCAACAACATTTAGGTATTAAACAGCTACTATAAATGTTAACCTGGTCGGTGCACACGTTAATGTTAGCTGCTTAACTATTAGCAATTACCCAATAGCCACAAACCCAGCCTCAGGGCGCCCCAAGCCCGGATAATTGGGAGGGCTCTCTCAGGACACACAACAGGCAAAGTCTCCCAGCAGCTAGACAGGACCGGCGCCCTATCTTACCAACTCTATTCCATCAGCAATGAAAATGTAAAGCCAAGTCACATGAAGCACAGCACTACCTCACGCTGCCTAATATATATGCCATATACACATCTTAAAATTGTTAATAAATTTATTTCACAATAACAATCAACTCAAAAATATAACAGTAAGATATGTTAACATAATTTAAGGTTACTGTCTGTATTGTTCTAATCTTTATTTTAAAAAATGCCTCTTCATTTTGAAAAAGGTATCAAGTATTTCTGAGGGTATCTGTATCGAGCTTGAAATTCTAGCGTCACGACGACCCTATCACATGGTCACAACTGAAGTCACCACAGCTTCTCTGTGTGTTACATAACTGCACATTTTTCTGGAGGATTATCCTTGCACACTGTACATACCTGTTTTGCACCAACTTTACAGCTCCTCTGTTTTAAAAAATGACCCGTTTTTATATATTCTTTATATAGTTTATATACTGTATTCTTACTGTATTGTTAATGCAGATGTGTCTGTTTCTTCAGTGTGCTCAGACTGGCGGTACTTTTACTTTTCTCTTACCATGTTTATTATTGTCATTCAAAAAAAAAGAAATTTTTTTTGTATGTACAAATTTACTAGGCAATAAAGCTCATTGTGACATTAGTGAGACAAAGAGGAAGAGAGGTAGAGTTGGAGTTGCAGTGATGGAGTCAGTGTCACCTCAGCAGTGAGCGCCACAGGTTCATTATCAACACAGATGGGCTTGTTGGAAGACAGAGAGGAGGTGCTACTTTCAAAAGTACAATTACATACCAGAAAAACATGGCTATAGATAGCTCACCCTCTCCCTCTCATCCAGCGCAGTGCACTGTAGTACTCAAATTGACCTTACCCACTTTTGGTAATGGTTACTTTTCTCCATCTCATTTTCCACAACTGATAGTACCCCTGCAGGGTAGCAGGGTTTCTCAGCTGATTGTCACAGCAGTGCCACATGAAGCTGTTTCCCCCTCGTCTTTAAAAATAACAACAGGGAGTGGGTAATAAAAGGATCTTGTTTATTGGATGTACTGTAGCTGTATATTGTGGTCACAGTGGGTGACTAATAAAAGCAGAAGTTTGAAGACCCATATGCACATCTCATGTCGCACACATGACAGTTCTCTCACAGGTTAGTGGTTTGCAGTGTTTTCATGTCTTAGTTTCGGATCAGCTCTCTTGGAATCTCAACTGAGGTAACACAAAAAAAATGGGAGGGGGGGGTCTCATGACCTAATAAATATTATATCCACAAAACTTCAATTATGTAAGTTACATGTTACTGTTATGAAGTAAAAGTTATGTAATGGTTTTGTAAGGATATTGTAGAGCCAAAAAGGCGAAAAACAGGTTATGTTAGCCTGTTGCTAGGCAAAATGATGACATCATAATATCTGATATAGATAAGAACCTTCAAGGGCCTAAGCTGTACCTGGTGTGCCAAGTTTGGTTGCTCAACCCTAGATCGGGTACGAGGAGTTGGCAGCCAAAGAAACAACACACATGCAGACAGAGATTTTGTGTATTATTATTATAGTGAGATTAAATTTCAATAAATCTTTGCCTACTGCCAAAGTCCTTTTTTTGTTTGCTCTTAGGTTCCTCTTTTCTCCTTGGCAGCTACGGAGGCCACAAGATCTATCCATCCACACAAAACACACTATGACTGAACATTACCCATCATCCAGCCAACCCACCTTATAGCCAGGTGAGCAGGACACTTGACAAGCACAACAGTTAGAAAGTAAATCTGCCATCATCCAGCTTCCCTCCCAGATCATAAAACACCCTTTACTGAGAAAATTATGGTCTCTGATCGTGGTTAATCAGGTCTGGCCTATTTCACAACACTTACTAACAGCTAAACCGCTAGTAATGCACTTCAGTCACTGAGTCAGCTCACTACGCAATTAATCACTCAATCTGCAGTCTGTCCACATTATCACATGATTGGTACATAAATGTTTGAACAGTGACAACAACAATGCAAACAAGCCATTTTTAAAGTAATTTTAGCATTAACTTGACAGATCAAACCCGCCATGATTAATTCATTAACTAGTCAAAAGCAATCGGTGTCATAAACATAAAAACCCAGCGGCCACAACTGTCATGGCCTGTTAAGTGTTTTGATGACAAAATGGGTTGAGTGAAAATACCCCCCCCCCTTTCCAAATTTAATGCGAGAGAATTGTATTCATACTAATTTACTTAATGGAGGACTTTGAGTGCTTTCTCTTTTCTTTCCAATGTGTTAATCTTTGAGTGCATTTCATTTAGAAAAACTGTGAAAGTCTGTAGACCATAAGGTATATTTAAGTTATTTTTGTAGGTGAATATTAGGTGCAATTTCTTACGCATCTATGTTCTTATGGGTCTTGACGCATACTCAGTCATCCAGGTAAGATAATCCCATAAAGTTGATGGTGTTTATCTCCCACTAAAAATGCTACGTCCAGATGAACAGAATCAACTTTCTGGTATGTACCTACAAGTTTTAATAGTAATGTGTTAAGGCTGTAGAGAGATCGTGTAAAATAGCAGCACTTGGTAATGTAAGGCTTGGAAACCCATTCCATGAAGGTCTCTATGCACTGTTCTTGAGCTAATCTGAAGGCCACATAAAGTTTGGAGGTCTGTAGTGATTGACTCTGCAGAAAGCTGGTGAACTCTGTGCATTATACGCTTTAGTGTCATTTTACGTGGCATACCACTTCATGGCTGAGTTGCTGTCATTCCCAGTCACTTCCACTTTGTTATAATACCACTAACAGTTGACTGTGGAATATTTAGTAGTGAGGTAATTTCCCGACTGGACTTGTTGCACAGGTACCACGCTGGAATTCACTGAGCTCCTGAGAGCGACCCATTCTTTCACTAATCTTTGTAGAAGCAGTCTGCATGCCTAGCTGCTTGGTTTATACACCTGTGGCCACGGAAGTGATTGGAACACCTGAATTCAATGACTTGGATGGCTGAGTGAATACTTCGGGCAATATAATATAGCAAAACATGGGAGGAGAGCTGCAACTTAGTGATAATAATAAACTGTGGAAAAGTGTAAAATCTTTTATTTTTATTTTATCCAATCAACAATCTTAAACCTTAAAATGTTAATTTAAAAACAACATTTTCTGAAACTATAAGTCTAATTTATTTATTGACAAAATGTACAAGCTGCTCTAAACCCGTGCCGCTCTGTAATGCAAACCGACAGCTACAGTATATAAAGTGGCACGGAAGAGAGCCTGGGGAAGCTGTCCTGTCTTCTTTTATTTTAAATCAGATCAGACTTTCATTCCATTAGAGCAAATTCGGGGTATTTAGGAGATGTGTTGCTTGTATTGATGTGGTCAGCCATCACCTGCCAGCTTTCAGACCTGCCTTTGTTGATTTGCGTACCATACTGTTGCTTTTTTGGTCATTACACTGCATTACCAGGGCACTCTCTCTGGCTAAAAAGGACACAGTTTCTTCTTCTACACCATTTGCTGCATGATAAATGAGCGACTACTCCTCTGATGATCAGTGTGGGCAGTCATTTGTTAAAAATAGCAGGCCACAACAGGCCACATACATCACACTAACTGTTGCCGAAACCTCCAGTCACAATCAGCCAAGTGTCTCATGGGGAAAGAAAGTTAATTGACTAATCTTGTAACACGTCAATGTTTCTCTTGAGCCAGGTTCCTCTTCTCCTCTAGTACACCAGGAAGACCCACTTCCCTTTTTTTCATCCGTTTCGCCTTTTGCCCTCTTTTTTTCAGCCCCGTTTCCAAGCAGGAAAAGCCTCTTACAGCCAGCCAGACGACTAATAAGGAGCAGCTCCTGTCAGCCAATCCCCCTTAATGCCTCGGCACACTGCATTATGGGCAAAATAACCCCCAATACACACACACACACACGCACACACTCTCAAACACTCCTGAAAAGGCTAGGAAAGGAGAGCGAGATAAGCCAGAAATCCTACTGTTCCAAAAAAAGATGTCATCACTCCTCTTCTTCTTCTTAGCAAGAAAATGATTGATATGCATAAGCATGCACAAACACACCACCAGACAACTAGAACAGTGTTACTCAGAGAAGGTAGTGAGGGTTGTACCAACACTTACACTATAATATGCATAGAAATAAAAGAAGACTGAGTCAGTGTCGCAGAGAAACCCTACACATCATCATGTGTAGCATACACTAACCCGTGTGCTTAAGGAAAATGAAACAGAGTCCGCTCAGCATCACAGAAGGGGGGGGGGGGGATTCTACTCCAGATACCCAGATTATGCTCTTCCGGCCCCTCCCACCTGCTGCTCAAACGTTCTGCTTGCGGGGAGCAGCCAATCAGCAGCCATCATGGGAACCACCCCAGCAGCCTGGGTCTATAGCAGGATAACTAAAGGGTTCAGGGTCACCTGATCCAGCCCTAATTATAAAGCTTTATCAAAAAGGAAGGTTTTAAGCCTAATCTTAAACTGGGAGCTGGTTCCACAGAAGAGGGGCCTGAAAGCTGAAGGCTCTGCCTCCCATTCTACTCTTAAGTATCTTAGGAACCACAAGTAAGCCAGCAGCCTGAGAACAAAGTGCCCTTTGTGGGTGATATAGTACTATGAGGCCTTTAGGATAAGATTGGGCCTTATTTGTAAGAAGGAGGATTTTATGATGTACTCAAATTTGAGAAATCAGGGCAGCAGAATAAAAAAAAAAAACCTGCAGCTTCACAGCACTGATACTGGTTTAATCTTACAAAAATCCTATATGTTCTTCTGTCTTTTAAATTATCTCTACTACCACTACAGCTTACTCTCTCCCACCTCCTCTGCTTCCCAACAAGAGAAGACAATCATAAATATGCATGTATATCTGTTCATCCCTTGCGAGAATGAGGAGAGAAGGAAAATTGTGTCAGTGAGCCTTGTATTTCATCAACAATTGGTGCTCTGATCATCTGCTTAAAAATGCAACAGTGTCTTTAAGCTGCCTGGATTCTGAGCCAAACGTTCCACTGAATTTAACACAGACTGCACGACAAAACCAGCTCATACACTGGTTGTATAAAACATCAGAGATCGGGTCTTTCTGCTGTACACTACAGAGCAGTGATTCCAAACCTTCTGTCAGGCTAACACAAACGGGCCTGCCAGATGAGCTCCTGTACTCATTCCTGCTATGTTTTAAAGACGTTTATTCGGTTTCATGTGGAACAGTTAAACAATCAGTGTTTAGATCAGCCTGGCAAACTTTGGATGCAGAATCTGGATATTTTTACTCTTCTTTTTCTTTTGGCTGCTCGCCTTAGGGGTCGCCAGGGCAGATCATTTGCCTCCATCTCATCCTATCCGAGCATCCTCTTCTGTCACACCAACCCTCTGCATATCCTTGCTCACTACATCCATGAACTTCCTCTGAGGTCTTCCTCTTTTTCTACTTCATGCTTCTTCAACATCCTTTGTCCAGTATAGCCGCTATCCCTCCTCTGCACATGTCCAAACCTGGATAGATAAACAGTTTCAATGCCTATAGACACTTCCAAACTAATACCTAATAACCAATACCTGTCACTGTCACTACAGTATGAATATTTTCAATAACTTTTAGGAAAAATTAATCAGTCCATTTATTTAGCTACATGCATGGACTTAAAGGCCTAAAGTCTACGCAGCAGTGCCTCAAACCTGCATTCTTTCTAATGGTCAGCAGTGGGCGACTCCAGCAGCCGTCCGGTTATGTAGAAGTCTATGAAAAAACAGCCCTTGAGTCGCTTGATCCATACTTTTCAAACATTTTCCTGCTGATTTTATGCTTTCAAGCACCATTTTCAAGTCTTATTGAGTACAACGTGATGTTTCCTGTGTAGGTTATGGTTCCCACTGGTGTCCAGAATGTTAATTGATTCCTTTTAGCACATTGTTTGCCTCTCTATCCAATTTTATGTGTGCTTTAGAAAAACCACAAATACCTTCAGGGTAGAAAAAAAAACAGCTTGGGAATCTCCACTACAGAGTATACAGGTTTATTTTATTTTTATACATACATATATGTATAAAAATAAAATGTATATGTCTGCTGGGATAGGCTCCAGCCCCCCCGCGACCCTAAACAGGATAAGCGGAAGCAAATGGATGGATGGATGGACATATATATATATATATATATATATATATATATATATTACATTTTATATATAGAAAATGAATGTTAGGTCCTCTTGCTGTAACACCTCCATAGAACTTGCTGAGCTCATTTCACTAAAATTAAAAATGGAAACCTCAGGAGAGTCAAGGAATCACCAAACAGAGGCAGACACTTCCATTTTTTAGAGCAACAACACGAGTGCACCATCCAAACACATTCACTTCAAAGTCTGAATGTCTCTCAATGACATTTGTAGCTGGATAATTTAAGGGCATAACAAAATAAGCATCCATCCTTTCTCTTCTGCTTATCCTGCTCAGAGGAAACCGAAGTACCCAGAGAAAACCCACGCAAACACGGGCAGAACGTGCACACTCCACACAGAGAGGCCCGGGCCAAGGTGGACTCAAACCCAGACCTTCTAGCCGTGAGGCAACAGTGCTAACCACCACGCCACCATGCTACCCATAAGTTAGCAAAATAAGCCCACAAGATAAGCATTTTTGTTAAAATCTGACTCAAATACATCTTTGATTTTCATGAAGGCGACAAATGGCATTAAAAATTATGTGTGCCAATGTATTTTTTAAGCCTATTAAATGTGCTGAATGCTGCCCTCACTGCATACAAGGTATTTCTTCTGTTTTGTCCTTTCCCCGTTTAATTTCCCTGTGGAAAGCCGCCACTATTGAACTGCACCGTGATGCATTGCTCTGTTACACAATTACTGTAAGTAGAATGACATTAAATGTTTCTAACTCGGAAATCTCTCTTTCCTTTAGGCTGTTTCAGGCTGTTGACCCGTGTGCATTGTCTATATAAATCAAGTGCAGACACAGAATCAGAAAGTTAAAAATTCATGAGTGCCATTCGGAGCTCCGGGGTAAGCATGTCCTGAAATTTGGCAAATCAAACATGCTTTTTATAGTGCATACTCTCATCTGTTTTAGTTTAATTTAAAAAGAATGAGAGATTAATGATAACAGAATTAAAGCTTGAAGGAAGAAAACATGTTTTCACCACAAAGTTTAGTCTCGAGAAGCAGCAGCTGGAGCTCTGCTTGTTATAAATATATCAGGGACCTTAAATGCCTTACTCTTACACCAGAAGACGGCTTCATTCAAGTCACCCGGCTTGTTTTATTTTAAGAGCGAGTTAACTTTTATTACTCCGCCTAATGTCACTTCTCCACTGGGTAATAAACTAACTGTCCTGTAATGCCACACTCTCCCTTTTTCATGCTTCCTTCTCTTTCATATACACCTCTGACTTTGAAGCAAACATTTGCTCATTTTTCCTTCTCCTCTAAAGCCGTCAGTTTTTTATCCCTCCATTCCCCCTCTCCTTTCTCTATTCTGTCCTAATTGAAGGCTGAATAGAGTTTTATATTCTGGCAGCATCAGATGATGAAAGGCCTTTGATCACTGTTTACCCCCGCAGGTGGTACACAGCAGTAGCAACATGAGATACACTCATCTTTTTATGTTTTTTTTCCCCTCCTCTTGCATTTGTGTGTGCCTCACCAGCCTTTTCTTTCCATCCCTCCTGCACACTGTCTCGCAGTCTGCTAGAGGACGTGAAACCCGGAGTATATGCTAGACTGCAGACATGCACTTATTGTGATCTGTTTGTAAAGTGGGCTGTAAATAGCGGAAGGATAATGTTGCAACATCCTGTCCTGTGGCAGTTTGTTTCTGCAACAATTCCTACAAAGGCAGTGGTAAAAATCTCCCCACACGGTAGGCTGGGTGATGAAACAAAGCGTTTGTTTCTTTGTATTTTTGCTCGTGGCCAAACAGGTCACGCTGGCATTTTTCTTTGCCTGCAAAGTCAGAGATCAGGGCCAGATAGCTGATTTACCAGCTACAGACTAAGTCTTCGGTGGCTGTCAAATCACGTGTGATTCAGTGTTGTTGGATTCTTGTTAGTGATGACATCCCGGAGTCAAAGAAGATGCCAGGGGAAGCATTTGACAGCTGGGACACCAGCAGCCGTCAAGTAGATTTGGGGGTATTTTTAGCCTTTATTTTTTGACAGGATAGCAGAGAGCAGACAAGAAAGTAGGAAGAGAGTGAGGGGGGAATGACATGCAAGAAATGGGCCGGGGTAGACTCGAGCCCAGGCCCCTAACCCCCACCCCCTTTTGGCATATAGGTCAACCACTCAACCAGGTGAGCTATAGTGGCACCCTCAAAGCTGGTTTTATAGAATTGCGTAACAGCCCACTTCTTTAATCAGCTGAATTAATCATGCAAAGCTGTTAGTCATACATTATCTAAACAAAATGCAGCACAAGGCCAGCAGATCAGACTTTTACTGGCCTCTTATACAATTTCATAGGCCACCAAAAAAAACTGATGAATTACTCCATATATATATATTTTTTTTTTTACTGTTTTTTCAGTGTTTCTGGCTCCTACACTAGTCTGCTTTCTTTTTCAACTTTTCTAAATAGTGAGTTTATTTGACAAGACAATTAAAATTGTCATTCCAGATAACATAAAGGCTATCTGCTGCAGATAATTCAGGTGTGCCTTTGAATTTTGGCGTGCTCTTTGGTGAGCCTTGGATACAAGAGATTTGAAAGTCTCTGGTAAGAAACATTAAAAATAGCTCGAGGTTTTATATCCAGTGTTTTTCCTGGGTCAGAATGAGTATTCGGAGTGGAAGACTACTCACATCAGCAACAATGGTCCATGTACAGTAAAGCCAATTAGTCTGTGTTACCTTATTTGACAGAAAACTATGCATTTTCATGGTATTTCTAACCATCTTATAAAGAAATGCATAAAACCCTAATGAGATTAAACCCTAATTAAATAAAACCCTAATGAAAAAAACTGCTGGTAATTTTGCCCTCACTGTCCTTTGGCTCTGACTAACAGCTCTTTGGTGATGCAGGAAAAACCTTGGTATCTCTAATAGCATCATCTTACGGTACATATCTCCCAATACTCATTCCAGCTATGATGCAGCTCTAAGTTGCAATGAATATTTTATATGTTAATCACAGCATGGCTATCAATCAACTGTGGCATAATTAATAGGGTATTCCAGTAAGACTGCAAATATTGTGGAGATGCAGGTATGGGCTTTAGGGTACATTAGGACTTCAGAAAGAGTGTGCAGGGATGGAACAGGGTCACTGTGAGTTCAGGACAGAGTAGATAGTCTTGTTACGCTGCTATGAGCACAACTACAGCTCTGCTAAGGCTCTGTTTTATGGTTTGTGGGAACTGTAGAGGGTTTATATAATTTTATGAGCTCTAATACTAACTGTGTTGACAGCTAGATAACCCAAAAAAATCTATAAATGCAGTCCTGACCAACTGCCTGTCACAGATAACCAGGATGTGCTTGGAGAAGCATGTCACTGACTCACTTACAGATTGAGAGTCCAGCCGGTTGACTGACTAGCTAATTAAAGTAATGTCTTACAAACTAACCGGTGTGCTGACTACACATGCACACACAAAGCCGCTGTCTTTTTGACAGAGGAAGGACTGTCATGCAGACAGACGGGTGAGACATCTAAGAATAGATAAAAGGAGGGACAGTATTCTGGGAACACACACTCTCACACACACACACACACAAAGTGTGACGAATGTCTGGCAGATAAGTTACACGTGCCTCATGCTGCCATAAACACACAATACCACAGCTTCGCGCGCACACACACACACACGCACAGGCTTTGATGTTCAACAGCATAATTTCTCAGCTCTTTCATATTGCCACATATGGTAATTCACTTCTTGGCATTGGCCACTTCAAAGCTATGTAAACTACCGTCTTACAAACCATCTCCCCTGACCGGCTAATTCCATTTCCTGCACATCATGGCTGATTCCACGAAGCAGAAAAATTCACAGATTATCCATAGCCTCATCCGATAAGGTCAAAGGTCCGAACAACCCAAGACACGCCACGTTAACCAGCGCTCTGGTCTGCCTTTGTCGTGCTGACAGAACAAGGCAGATTTATTTGGCAAATTAAATGTACCAGCCTGCATGCTTCCAGTCCAAACACACAATTAGCATACTGCAGCGGATTAGAAATACAATAAAGAAATAAACATTCATTTCCCCCATTGTGACTTCAGATGTACCGAAGATTCCTGTATGGTGGGAACATCATGTAAAGGAATAAGTGAAACTCGAGCAAAGTGTACCATACACACAATTCAGGTCCTTCTTTATTAGCAAACTGTCAGATTTTCTAACCATCTGGCCTGTTATTTCCACATTCTTCTTCTCCGAAATACTCTGGTGGACAGTAGCAAACAGTAGCTGCAGTAACATGAGCCAAATTCTCTGCTTTCAAAACAAAAATAATCCAACTAGGGATTCCAGTGAAGCCATTTACAGTTTATGAGCACTGAATAAAAACAACTGGAAGCAGCTCCAAAGGACAGGGTGGAGATGGGTGGAACAATTTTCACCTTTTACATGGTCATTATTTGTTTCATGTTAGTCTTTTGTCTACTCCACTTTGCTCCCATGAGTTTTACTCTCAATCCTAACGCAATATTCCGATATACTCTACATATACTAATATACTCTCTATAAACAGATATCGGCAGGTAGATATCTGTAATCTGTAGAGCAGAGTTTTGGTACTGGGAACCTTCTGGTTCATTTTCACTTGCAGAGTGGTTAGGTTTAGGGCAAAAAAAAAAGAAAAATATAGATCGCAATTCAAGTTGCAGACTTTTTCACAACATTCAAATCTAAAGGTGGCAACTCCAGTGCAAATGCTGCATGCACTAATTCGCAGAGCAGCAAGAGGTGCCTTAACTGTAACACACAACTCAAGATTGTAATAACTGCTTCCGCAAACAGCACATATGGTCGTTTTCTGCTAACATATAGCCTTTATGTTTTACAGCTCTTGCAGACCTACGCACAAGAACCTGGTTTTTTTGTTTGTTTGTTTTTGGTAGTGTGTACTTTGTACATTCAGCCTTTTAAGAAATGTCAAATGAACCAGTGTCAACCAGGAGAAAAACTAGAACCAGAACAATCGCAGGATAGACTACTAACTATTGCCTAATAACCTAGTAAAACACCTCCAGATTGCTCCCATTTCTTTTGATATAAAAAAGTCTTGGATTAAACTACTTTCAGCCAGTCTAAAGTCAGCACAAAGTCGTTCTACTGTAGCAAATCAAAGAAAAAGGCTACTGGACTAAACCACCTCATTCTGGTATAACACGGCAAGTTCTGTCTTTGACAGTAAGAAGTGCTCAATTATAATAAAAAAAATTGCAGTCAAAATTACTCAGACTTTGGAAAAATTGTGTATTTACTAAACTTAAAAATGTGACTGGTTAATGACTTTTAAGTTTAATAGGAAAACTCGAAATATATTTATATGAGGGTAAGAAGACTGAGATAAAACTAAACTTTAGCTTCCATTTATTCACACTGTCATTACTTGGTGAGGGATATAGGAAGGTTCAAATAATCTCCTCCACATGCCAAATGCCTCTCAGTACGTGGCATGTGTCCCACATCGTCCCCACACAAATATAGTCTTTGTCTCAAATTTAAATTGCTGGGATCATCCTCTTTGAACACAACAGACAGGTGCTGTGCACCACTTAAAGCAGACCAGTCTGATAGACCCTGAGAGATCAGCAGAAACAAAGCAACCATTAACAGTTCTTCTACAGGGTCTCCTATGAAAATCTGATTAGTTTTACCTACTCGAGTTGACCGAAGGCTCTCTTTTAGTAATCTCAGTTCAAGCTGAACTAAACAGCGAGCTAGGTTAGGCCTGAGTCAAACAAGCCTAGAGATCAGTCAGCAAATCCCTGGCAACCACTGGTTACTAGGGAAAATGTTGATTTCCCGATCAGCTGTCGTTAGGTGAAATTGGTCGCAAAGAGGGCGCTACACCAAAAACTTCCTTGAGCTTGCTTTGGTCACAAGCAGATCGGGTTTGCATGGAAGATGCCATCCTGTCTGCAAAGACTCGCTAACTAACTGCCAAGCGATAGTGAAACTCAAAAAAGTGCAACAGAAACAAGATGACGTTCTCCTTGAAAAGCCTGAAACCAACTGGGGGAGTGGTGGCCTAGAGGAGAAGAAGGCTTTACGAGTGAGAATGACATTGGTTCGAATCTTTGGAATCCTCAGACTGGCGTATACTGAAAAAATAATCTGAAACCATCTGGGAAAGCTTCAGAGAACCCTCAGACTGGCATAGAAAATTGAGGTGGCAAGGGTGAAGTGCTGCCACTCTCATTAGCCATTGAGCAAGGCCCTTAACCCCACCAGTTGCTCCCTGCTTTCTAGCTGCCCCATGTTGTGCTGTCTCTGCTACGTACTGCATGTGTGATGGGTTAAATGCAGAGACAGAATTTCACTGCATTTATATGTGATAATAAGGTTGTTAATAACCCAGTTCAACCACAACAATCTGCCAGCAACCAAAGCAATAATAAGCTTTTCGGTGCAGCACTGTATACTTTTTTACAAACCAATTTCACCCAGTGAGAGCAAGCAACCTCCAACAACAACTCCCCAACTGGTCTTGGAGTCTGCTGTCTTTAACCAGTTACATGGAGTAAATGGCTGGTCTTTAGGCCTGCGTGAAAATAAATGAATGCAAAACAATTATTTTGTTTTCATAATCACAGGAAGACAAAAATGTGTTTGAAAACCGTTCTGACCAAGATCTGGACTGTTTTCCAGAACCCAGAATCTCAAACACTGACTTCTCACAGGCAGAAAATCTCTGGAGTGTCACTAAAAACCCAGTGTTTACCACTTATGAACACTTGACTCGTTAAATCTGACTGGATTAAACACAATAAAGTGGATTCATGTTGAGCAAATAAACGCCACAATTTCCATGACTGTCACATAATAATAATACAACTTCTGCCAACTAAGACTTCTGCTGGCTGAACACGATTCTTCACATGACATCAGCCTTTCCTCCAGAGTCCATAAAGCAGATGAGGGCTTGATATGTTCAGTGTACCAAATCCATCAATGCACCCGTTTACTGCTGTATTCTCTACTGAGGCAACACTTTTATCACAACAAACTACTCCTGCAGTCATAAAATTGGAAGAAGGCAAACCAGCTGCGGCACTCCCCAGGAAGCACAATCTCCTGGAAACCTCACTTAACCAAAGATGGTTTCCCCTCGGAACAGAGACTCTGTAAATGATGATACAATAAACATGAAAGAGTGGCGAGTCTCTGCTGTCTTTGCCTCACAATGCATGTAACTCATGTGGGTGTTTAAAAAGATCACATACACTCCAAACAAACAACAAAAAAAAAAAGGAAAGAGGTAATTATCATCTGTCAAATGGATTGTAATAGGATTATAATAATGTAGCAGCCCTTTTAAAAATGAGATGATTTGCATTCCTCAAAAAAAAAAAGAAAAAAAAGAACAGTTTATTTAACTGTAATGTGTTTATATGGGGCATATTTAATCTGATTGGGCCATTAATTAATGGGGCCATAAAAGGCTTAATGTATTTTTTGTTTAAAAGAATTAAATGTATCAAATGCAGCCTTAATTTTTAATTTTGAGATTTTATTATTTGCGTTGTAACTGTGAAGCTATTTGTTAAAGTCAGTAACACTTCAATAATTTGTGCCTGCAGCACATATTTTGTCAAGACTCATCAGGGGGATGCGTCACCGTGGCAACCAAGAGTAAAGTTTTAAAGAAGTGGCGATTGATGGATTTTAACCCAAACCGTTGTATTTTTGTAAACTGAGTAGATTTTAAATGCTTAAATCATCATAACCAGGTAGATTTTATTCCCATAATCTAACAGAGTAGGTTTCATTTACTAAGCCTAACCAAGCAGTTTTATGTTCCTCAATCTAACCAAGTAGTTTTTAATCCCTAAACTAAACCAAGTCATTTAAAATTGATTAAAAACTGAGATGTGTGATGAGTCAAACTTTAGTCCATAGTGCAAGTTGCAAAATGATTCACTCAACCACCCCTCAAACCCTCCCACCTCCAAATGTGAACGCTATTGCCCTCTGAAAGAGGAAAATATTCATTTCATGATACAAATCAGTACATATGAGTGCAAAGTCGACAGATTAGAGGTCATGGCACTTTCACATGACGTTTCCAGGTCAACGTTTTAACAGTACCGGCAGATTTTGCCATCTGATTGGTAAAACTATCACTTCATTTTGTCACATTGCCCCAAATCAGACACAAACAAGTTAGTCAAACACAAACAAGCTGAAATGATTGATTTGACCCCCAACTGCAGATCATTTCCAGCAGACACATTAACACAGTGGCTAGATGGACACACAAGATAGACAGATAAATAGATGATGACATCTGACAAGCAAAACTGCTGTGTGACCGTGTGTGTGTGTGTGTGTGTGTGTGTGTGTGTGTGTGTGTGTGTGTGTGTGTGTGTGTGTGTGTGTGTGTG